>OZ014431.1:31103740-31387614 GCA_963966015.1 Aphidecta obliterata
TATATAAAATCCATCTGCCCGATGTCCCATATCTTGTGCTATTCCCATAAGCAAATATGGGGCTAGCTACATGAAGTTTCGTAAAAAAATCAGTTGCCATCTGGCATTCAGAAGATAAAGGGTTGAAAATTTCAACAATTCGTTGTGGGAGAACTAAATGAAAGAGAGAAAGTTAAAATTGACATTATTCGATATACCTAATACAAACAACCCCCAGAAGTTTATGACGTAGGTTCTGTCGGTGCAAACCTTTCTCTTATAATGAGCTGAAGTTTAAGAAATGATATGAGTGAATCAACCCTTAACTGCATGAATATCAGAAAATCGACAGAACATAAATGAATAAAAGTAAGTGAGCTGATATAACCCCAAGTTTGCAGGAAACATTGTTGAAAAAATTCTGAGAAGAATAAAATTATTGGTTCCAAAAATGAATCAGACAGGTCTTATGGAACTGAGGACTCAAAAAATTTCTTTTTTTTTTCATCATACAAAAATTGATAATGCATGAGCTTCTTCTCCAATAAAGTTCCTGTTATGCTTTCTTTCGGTTGATTTCCGGTTTTGGAGTAATTCGTGATTTAGATTTAGATTTGAGGGGAGTTTCTTTGCACTGTGATCTTAACCCGGCGTCGGTGTGGTGGGGTCAAAATCACCCTACCATTTCTTAAACATCAAGACATTCATTCGGATCCCGACCAAATTCATCCCCCCTCCAAATAGCTTCCTATCCATCAAGAAGCAAATGTTAACGTATGTTATGT
The DNA here is from genome assembly GCA_963966015.1 of Aphidecta obliterata. NCBI lineage: Eukaryota > Metazoa > Arthropoda > Insecta > Coleoptera > Coccinellidae > Aphidecta > Aphidecta obliterata. The sequence continues at coordinate 31,104,505 of OZ014431.1, forward strand.
CTTATGTCAGTTGCCTGAGAGTAATTGTACACTGTACTGACGATATTCTGCTTCCAACGGGTGATTTTAACTCCACCACACTTCTGGCGCTTACGTATTTTCAACTTCTTGGGCGAATTTCACCCCCCCACACTGAAAAGATTTTTGCAAGGTAAGTCCCAATATTTCTAGATAAAATTCAAATTTTCTTCATTATTCATTTCATTTCAGTTGTGCAAAAATGAGTTCTTGGGAAGAGGAACAGAAAAAACTTTTGAAGCTTTGGGAAGAATATAATGCTATATTCGGATTCAAAAAAGATGTTTCTCTTGTGTCGTTTGTTCCAAAGAAGAGCAAAATTGTACTTGTAGCCTCTAAACTCCACCACGGTGATGATTTTGACCCTGAGACAAAAAAGCATGAAATGATCAATTTCAAAAATCAAACTAAAGCAATGTCGACGTGGTTGACGAAATGTCAGCTCTATATGATGTTTCTCAGAACAGTAGAAGATGACCGCTAACAATTTTTTTCTCCCTTCTGAACAATGCAGGTATAAACATGTTGTGTACTGCAGCAATAATCCTGAAACAAGCGTTGAGCGACGTCTTTTTCGCAAAGAACTTGGATTGGCATTGATAAAACCCCATAATGAGAAACGAAGGACGAATTTTCGTATATCGCGTTATATTAGAAGTAAACTGACAGGTCTTCTTGAAGTCTCAGATTCGACCCAAGAACCACCAGAAAAAAAGAAGAAAAGCTCTAGCTCTATGTGGTGTATGTCCGCGTGGAAGAAATGTTTCAACTGCCATACATTTTTATGTTCGGGGTACTCTATAATTAGTTGTCGTGAATGTGTCGATTCAAATGAATGATTTAAATTATTCTCTGTTGAAATTTGTCGAAGATTTTCTTTTGCACACTATCTTTCGAGATTTTACAATTTGAAATAAATATTTTTTCTTCTATTAGGTCAAGTGTTTTTTTTTTCAAGAAATCTTTCTTCGAGGAGATATAGATTTTTCAATTATTTATCTGCCATTCATATTGTGTCGAAAAATATGGATTCTCTATTATTTACTCAGAGCTAGCTCATTGATACAAAAAAGAACCTTGAATAGAGTAATCTATAGCATCATTCACAAAAAAAATTATTGTCTACTTTTTCAAACAAAAATCACAAATGGGGTCATTTTCACCCCACGACACTAATCCTGTTAGGAAATGCCACCACATCGACGCCGGGTTAATTTCTATTGTGCTCTCCATCAGAGCTGTTCTTGTTATTAAGTCGCTACAGCTCGCCCTCCAGTTTCAGAGTTCTAATGATTATCTGCTTCAAGGCGTTTGATAAATCCGATAAATCATCTCCACTATCGAAGGGGCCTCTATAAAGCGGCCTACACACGCTGAAACATGCAAAACCATGCATCGACCCAAGGATTCATGAAACACAAGAACAGTCGAGTGAAGTTATTATAAGAAGAATTATAAAATTATAAGAAGCACTGCCGTGAAGTCAGGAACTTTTGAGCGCTCGTTCATACACTTTGTGGGTAGATTCGCATCTTCCAGTTTTAGAAACCAATTGAAGAATTTGTTGTCGAAAAAAACAGCTGCGAAAAAAATTTCAAACTAAGGCGAAACTCAAGACTTCACGTCAGTGCTAGTTGACCAATTTTCTTTACAATAATTCGCTAGAATTTTCCAAGGTATCTATGGTCTTGGTAATGCGACCTGGACAAAATTTCGCACGTAGTTTGCATACATTATTCTTCATAATTCGCACCCGTCGTAGAATAAGGAGACAACTAAAAAATTGATTTTGTTGGGAAATCGCGTTTGAAGTTTTGGTTTACCGAAGTTTTCGTTCTATACTTTTGTGTACTTCCTCAATCTAACAATCTGAACATTCGTAATAACTGCAGCAATCCATTTGAACATTATAACTCTAGCACCCAATATTCAATTAGTGCAATTTTTCCTGTCGTGATGGAATATCTCTGGTCGAATATTGCCCAATAACGAACTCAACCGCGGACTTTGAGATTCGAACCTACCCGGAAATTTCAAGTTTCTAGGTCGTTCCGTTCGAGAGTTATCGAATTTTTCGACGGATTCGTCATCAATGTGTCGAACCTTGTCGACTGAGATCATTTTCGGCTCAAAATTCGAAAAATACAGACATCGTGACGAAATAATATAGCCCTCGTGTAAGTAGAACGAGCGCTCAAAAAGGACTGTCGTGAATTCAAGAGCTTTGAAACGCTCGTTCTTCCACCTTGTACGTAGATTTGCATTTTCCAGTTTTAGAAAACAATTGAAAAAATTTTTGACAGTCAACAAAAAATTTCAAACTAAGGCGAGTCTCTCGACTTACTTCAGTGCTTTAATTGGCCCATTCCCACCATTGTTGGTGTCCGGCATTCAGCCTTACGGGAGGGGCATAGGGGTAAAACCCCGTGTGGGTGTGGGTTAGCAGCCCTTACCTGCAAAACCATAAGCAACCGCCGGGCGATCGGAACCCGGCCCTACTTGTGACGCGCGGCACCTCGAACAACAGAGGTTGCATGTTCAATTTGCGTGCCTTTAAAAGTGTTTTCCTCGACGAGAGGATTGGCCAACCACATGCGCACACACCGTGCCCAAGTAACGGTTCCGGATCCTTCGAGTCCTGGGCCGTCTGGGATCTCGGTGGCCGAGCAGACAGCAAGCCAAGGCTTTGTCATGTGAACCGAGTGGGGAGTTCTCAACAAAGATTGGCCTCGGGGTGCACAGGGAACGAGCCCATCCAGAGGCCGCGAATGAGGATATTAACATCGAACGTCGTCATAGGGGATACTCGACCGAGGAGATGAAAATCGCCGCGGTCGAGGAGGCACACGTGATTGAATACGGCCGAAGCAGACTGGGCCAGAAGGTTCGGGTTGTTAATGTCTTTCTCAGCCAGTTCTTCCCAGGAAGAACTATTGACTTATTGAGAGGCATGAGAAGAACTCCAGCCTATAGGGCTTTGTTGGAACAGGCAATCACGGAGTTGTCCTCCTAGGAGTCTCTTAGCCCGGACTCCACTATTGGTGATCAGGAGTCACTCGGTGCTTCTATACCTAATGCGGGCCAGTACCTTTAAGCGGCAAGGAGTCTATTGCCAAGGGTCAGAGAGTCCGACTATCCGGACTCTCAAGCGCTGGTCGCGTTAGCAGAACAGGTCGAGGCAGGCCTTGACACGTCAGGAATGATAGAGGCCTGCCTCAAAGCTATGATAACATCATATGGCAAACAAAAACGGAGGTATACGAGAAAAAGAAGGGTTGTACCGCCTAGTAATTGAGATACTAGAAGGCGTAAGGAATATGCGGACATGCAAAATCCTCTTAAGAAGAACATATCCAGGGCCGCAAAGCCGATTCCGAACGGAGGTTGGAAACCAGTGTTAACCATCTCCCTCGGCTCCAGTTCGGCAACACGAATCCCTGCCAGAATATCGGCAAAAATCTGCTACCACTTCACCGATTAGTGAAAGCGAGATCAGTACGGTGAAAATTCTACACAACTCAGCTCCTGGCATTGATGGCGTAACATTCGCCATGTGGAGTAAACTTCCACCAGCCCATAGGACTATCCTGTACAACCTCGTGTTGCATCTGGGATCATTTCCAGACGAGCTCTTAGCGAGCAGGACGATATTCGTCCCTAAGAAAACAGGTGGTGTAGCACCTGCTGATTTCAAGCCCATCAGCATAGCGTCTGTCATAGTCCGCCAATTAGATAATATATTGGCGAGACGTATGGGGGCGGCAGGGGTCATTGATGAGAGGCAACGATGCCTAGAGGACGGTTGTGCCGAAAACATTTCGGTGTTGGCAGCCGTCCTACATCACGCCAGACAACACCTGAAAGAGCTGCATCTAGTGTTTCTAGATGTGGCCAAGGCGTATGACTTTGTCAGCCATCAGGCAATAACATCCGCCATGACAGAGGCTGGAATACCTGAAGTGCTGGTCAGGCACCTGGCCGCCACATACTCAAGAAGTACAACTGTCTTGGAGTGTGACGGTAAAAGATCTCACGAGATCCCGGTATGCAGGGGACTTCGCCAGGGCGATCCAATGTCGGGCATTTTGTTCGCATTGGTGGTGAGCAGGGTCTTTGGGGCGGTTCCTTCTCAAGTGGGGTACAGTGTCGGAGGCGATCCGATAAACGCGATCGCCTACGCAGACGAAATTTGCCTGTTAACATCATCAAAGATAGGCATGACTACGGCGCTCGAAGCTGCCGAGCTCGTCGCCTTACAACAAGAGTTGAGTTTCGACCCTAATAAGTGTTTAGCCTTCATTAGTACCGTCAGGGAGAGAACAGATAATCAAAGTTCTCACCCGGGCACAGTTCCTGTTACAACATGGCGACCCCATCCGCCAACTCGGCCCTACGGAAGAGTGGCAGTACTTGGGAGTTAATATAAGCCCTCAAGGACTGAGAAAGAGCAGCCCCACAATGGAGGTGGAACTCTTGAGAGTGTCACGAGCTCCACTTAAGCCGCAACAACAACTTAAGATCTTGCGTTGTTTTCAGATATTATCACCCGTTAGTATTTTCTGGGTGCACCATGAAGGTCCTGAAGCAGCTGGACCTCCAGATTAGAGCGGCAGTAAGGCGATGTGTGGGATTGCCTAAAGATACACCGCTTGGGTATTTTCACGCCTCTGTGAAAAATGGTGGACTCGGGATTCCTGCATTAGCCGTCATTATAACCGGTATCATCAGGGACAGACTGGCTCGCCTAAAGGAATCGTCCTCGAAGGCGGCTAGATGTGTCTCGGATACAGATTGGACCCAACATAAGATCGGTTCAGCCGAGAAAGTACTGTCGATAGGTGGTGACAGGATATACTCTGCAGAACAATGCAGACAGTACTGGGTTATGAGGTTATATACTTCTTATGATATGTATGAGCTAAGGGAGAGTATAGAAGTCGACCGCTTTCACTCGGTGGATTGATGCTGGCAGCACGGGCATACCCAGAAGGGACTATCGCCAGTATCATCAAGTGCATGTTAACAGTCTACCAACCCGAGTACGCACGACGAGGGGTCGGAGAACAGCCCACACGAACATTAATTGTAGGGCTGGGTGTACTAGCACCGAGACAGCGGCACACGTAATCCAGTGTTGCTTCCACACTCATGGCGGAAGGATCATGAGACACGATGCCGTGTGCAAGACACTCTCTGGCTTCTTCAAAAATAAGGGGCTCGAGGTGCACAACGAACCGCGCCTACGAACATCAGAGGGCGTTCGTAAACCTGGCCTGGTTGTCGTGAGGGAGCACGATTTGTGGGTCGTAGACGCCTAGGTCGTGTCAGGCGCGCAGCCGCTTGACCTGGCCAACAGTTTGAAGGTCGGCAAGTATAATATCGATCCGGTTAAGGACGAAGTCGCCTAGCTGACTTGTAGGCCGGCCTCATGTGTGAGGGTCACATTATGCACTCTCTCCTTGCGAGGTGTATGGTCTCAACAGTCAGCAGATATATTGACTGACGACTTGGGAGTACCAATTGGGCTACTCAGTGGAAGAACCACTAGGGTGTTGCAAGGCTCGTCCACGAACTGGACCCGGTGGAACCAAATAACATCAAGGGTTCCTAGCCTCAGAGTCGGTGTCGGGTAGGGTGTTCGCGAGGGCAAATTACCCCTGGGTAACCAGCGCCCATAAGAGCTGAATTCGGTTGCAGGAAATTAAACCGAGCTCACTCCTTGTATTAGGAGTGGGAACAGAGGAGTTTTTATTGAGTACGTCCCCCGTGAACTCGGGGGAAGAGTGTGCACACACCGCCAAACAGCTATGGTGAGGGTCCGTAAACAGGATTTTTACCTCTCAACAAAAAAAATTTGTTGGCCAATTTTTTTTCTATGGCATCTATTGTCTTGGTAATGCGATCTGGAATACATTATTCTTCATCTATGTGCAAAATTCCATTCCAATCCAATCAGTAGTTTCGAAATTATCAGAAAAAAAATATTTTGAACAACCATGTTTATGGAACCCCCAGTCTAATTTTGCTCATTGATAAACGTGTCCGCGACATTCGCGATCCAAACCTCTTTAGGCTTTTACGTTCAAAAGTTATGAATATACAGGGTGTTTCATTGTTAAATGTACGTATGTTAACCTGAGGTAGAGCTACCCTGGACGAGTCCAAAAAACTTATATGTGATAGGTGTAATCATCTTCATAGCCGAGATACAGGGTGATTTGTGTAAAGTCGATATTTTCAATTGCTCATAACATCTGAACCATCCAGTATCATCAATTGAAATTTGGAACGTAAAACACACTACCATGCACACATAAATGCTATTCCAACACAAAAATGATTTTTTTACATATTGAGTTCATAAGAAGAAAGGGGACCAACAAGGAATATCCAACTATGTAAGATCGGGAAACAACCATATACATTATGTGTAATGTATGTATTATTACGAAAAAATTCACCCATGAGTTTCTTGAAGTTTCTTCTTATGGGTTGTAATCAAAACTTTGGATTTGAAAATTTGTTATAAAAATTTCCAATTCAATTAATTTTTTCATTTTAATATTCATATAAAGATTTATTCATATTTTTTTGACCTTACCTCACCAAAAGTACACAAACGGTGTATTGCTATTGAATTTCGATATTCAAGCAGCTAAACATGCTTTCAAGTCAAAAAGTTCATATAAACATAAGTCCGTTTTCGTTTTATTTTCGATACACAGGCTGTTACAATTTATTCCGGAAAAAAATTTTCTTCGAATAACTTCTAAACTAGGTATATTGAATATTTTTATGAAACTTTGTGGGTATGGAAAATGTGAAGAGACAGTGTTCGCGAATAAAATTAATTTTCGTTTGGAGAGAACGTAGAAGTTTTTCTGATTTACAATTAAAAATTACGAAAAGCACTACCGTGAAGGCAGGAGCTTTTGAGCGCTCGTACATGCACCTTGTAGGTAGATTCGCATTTTCCTTTTTTGACAGCTGTCAAACAAATTTTCAAACTGAGGCGATAATCCAGACTTCAAGTCAGTGCTTTAGGTGACCAATATTTTTTCGATAATTCGGTCTTGGTGATGCGAATTGGACAAAATTTCGCACGTAGTTTGAATACATTATTCCTCAGCTAGGTGCAAAATTTCATTCCAATCAAATCGGTAGTTTCGAAATTATCAGCAACAGAATATTTTGAACGGCCATATTTACGGAACCCCTAGTATAATTGTGCTCATAGATGAATGTGATCACGACATTCGAAATCCACACCTATCCTGAAAATTTCAAGTCCCTAGGCTTTTTCGTTAGAAAGTTGTGATTTTCTATGGTTTCTATGGTTCTGGTCATGCGATCTAGAGAAATGTAGCTTGAATATATCATTCTCCATTAGTATACAGAATTTCGTCACGATCGAATCTGTAGTTTAAAAATTATCAAGAAAACTAAATTTCAAACGATCATATCTACGGAACCCCTGGTATAATTTTGCTCATAGATGAAAGTGATCACGACAATCGAGATCCACACCTATCCTGAATATTTTAAGTCCCTAGGCGGTTCCGTTCAAAAGTTACAATTTTCTATGGTTTCTATGGTTCTGGTGATGCGAACTGAACAAAATTTTGCATGTAGCTTGAACACCTAATTTTTCATTAGAGTGCAAAATTTCACCTCGATCGAATCAGTAGTTTCGGAGTAATCAGAAAAACAAAATTTCGAGCGGCCATATTTACGGAACCCCTTGACGAATTTTGCCCAATAACGAAATTAACCGCGGCATTTGAGATTAGAACCTACCCTGAAAATTTCAAGTTTCTAGGACATTCCGTTCGAGAGTTATCGTGTATACGGCCGGACGGCCGGACGGACAGACTCGAATTTTTCGACGGATTCGTCATCAGTGAGTCGAACATAGTCGATTGCGACCATTTTCGGCTCAAAATTCGAAAAATACAGACATCGTGACGAAATGATATAGCCCTCGTGTAAGTTGTACGAGCGCTCAAAAAGCACATCTCAAAACACGAAAATCATTCAACGTTGACCAAAATCGAAATCTAGGAGAGCTTTCAAATCTCTATCTACCGACTATTGGTCATAAACTGGTTGGTAAACGTAATTAGGTACCAGATGTTCGAGAAGCGAAATGAATGTTTCAAAACTACCTAACTAGAAGGATGGAACTTTAACAATATTGGGTGTGTACAATTTTTATTCGACTGAATTTTCAATTGCTGCCATCTACCGGAATCCACGTTTCGTCTTACACCCTTAACCACTAACCATACGTCTCAGAGACGGCACGACCTCATCCAACTCGTCAGATGACCTCTCACTTTCAACTTCTACCCTTGCCCTATCACGTAATTTATCACCGTACAAACACTCACTTAGTACTCTCAATTTGATAGTCGTGCATCGTCTAGTTTTCAGGATATCTTTAGGGCCGGTTTCTTCACATCCGAATAAATAACCACTACCAGGAGAATAACTATCGGTCTCATAAATGAAGATATACTTCATATTCCGAGAATAGCTTATAAGCGTCTTTTCACTTCCAGTTAGCTGATAGATAACTATTCGCAAAGAGTAACAGTCTAATCTTTGGTATTAGCCAGATTCGTCAGTTTTGCCAACCATATAATATTGAAACTGGAAGTAATAGAGGAATAATATACATGGAAAGAAAACTTTTACTCTATTCTCTAGTCGGTAAACCATTGATAACCTTAAATATCGTTGACATTAACCTAACCTTAGTACATTTTTCATTTGAGTTATCACTGTTTTCAGTTGTGTGTTGTGTTTGTGTTTTAAAACATTGTATTGTACTAGAGGTAATTTGAAAGATGGAGAAGAAAAAAAGAGTTAGGTCTGCTAACTTCAATTCCGAAGAAGTTCGTTTACTAATACGGCTGGTGTTAAAAAATAAACATGTTTTGGGAAATAAAAAAAACCGATTCCGAAATGTGGAAATTGAAGACGAGCACGTCGAAGATAACTGAGTTATTCAATGCCTCATCAGGTATTTAGTTATTATTTTTTTATTGAACTTTTATAAGTTGTTAGAATTCTGTTGCAAACAATTGAAATTTCATTTTAGGACAAGCAGTGAGGACCGTCGAGGCTTTAAGACTCAAGTATGAGTGCTTGAAAAAAGAATTAAAAAAAAAGGTCAACAAAAACAAGGCGGAAGCGCTCAAAACTGGGGGAGGAGTTCCAGATTATATTTCAATAGAGGGCCGGAGAAAGAATTATTAGAGGCACTAAGTTTCAGAGTGCATGGATGCCCTTCGAACGGGGATTCTGATAAAGTCCTTCCTCAAACAAGTTAAAATTAATATATACCGTACAATTTGTCAATCAAATACATAATTTTTTTTAATATATAGTCATCTGTTTTTTTTTTCTCTTACTGGACAGAAAGCAGATGAGTGTACATCATTAGAGGAGGGAACGATTGCCCCTGTGATGAGAGAAGCGGAGAGTTTCACCCCGGACATGGAAGACGAATTATCTAGAATAGCTCCAGAAGACGATGTATTCAAATACACTGTTGATCCTGTGGTAAATTGAATGAATGTTACCAAACTGATATATCTTGTGCAATTTATTATTTTTAAGGTTATCACAATGACGGATACGTCACCGGAGGATGCTGCTCTTGGAGTCATCAGGAGGACACCACATCGTCCACACCAAATAATATCATAGAGGTAGGTTTACACCTAGTATGCCTGAACCATACATTGATGAGATTTTAGATTTTGTTCAATAAAACAATTATCTTCTTTAGGTGCCATCTTCTGGTTAACATTGGCGATGACTTCTTCAAATTATCTTGACAAGTCTACTCTTTTATATTTCTTAGCCATGTCATCTATTGTACTTAGTAAAAAGTTACATCTTTCATGCCCATGTATATGCTCAAGGTATGACATTTTTCTCTCTTTCATTATGTCCAACAAATAACTAGGTATAAAACCCCCTGTTTCCGGAGAAAAGACATGAGGCAACAGAGGAGAGGCAACAAGAAAAACATGAGGCAGAAATGAGAATTCTCCGATATGAAGAGGAAATAAAAAAAAACAATTAGAGAAATTAGATATAAAATGAAAATTAATTGATAATCCCTAATCAGAGTTTTTTTTATTCAATAATTTTTGAAATTGTTTGTACCCTTCTCTCCATTGAACTTTGAAATATTAGTTATCTGATACTCAGAATCACAATAACAGAGAAACACCCTTCTTATGCGGGTATTAGACTGTTTCATGAGCTTCCCGACAACCATAAAAGTGTTCAGGAGAAAAATCAAGGAATCGATGATCGATCTGGAGCCTTATTCCATAGAGGACTATGTGCACGGATAGTACAAATTGTGTATATTTTGGATTGTGAGGTTGATTTCTCTTTTCATTGGGGTTTTTTAAACATGACGTTTCATTTAATGTTACCAAATAAACATCTGCATGACATTGCATTGCTCTGAAATATACCTACTTATTGCTATTTACGATCCTCAGACTTTTGAATATAAAAATATTGATTGGTTAAAATAAAAAAAAAAACAATAAAAGTTGATCATAGCCGGTTATTGTTCCCAAATCATAATCAATTTGTTGGAAGCCTAAGGAAATGGCCTCATATTTGAGAAAAATTAAAGAAATATTCAATTATCAAAATAACATCTATTCCACAAATTTTTTAAAAAGTTGAATACCAAGATATCGGAAAGATATTCTTATTTGATGTGATGTATGGTTTTGCATATTCGAATTTTATACTGAGGTAGATTGCTAGCTCTTGCAGCAATCGAAAGAGCTACTCCTTTTTTTACATATGATAGTATATCCAATTCATGTTTGGCCACTTGATGTTTATCTGGTTTCGGAGGAAAAACTTTCATTCCTTTTATATGGAGGGGAAATAAAAATAATATTATGCGAAAAACAATTTACTGTGAAATAATTTATAAAATGGGCTGATTCTATAAACTAGTGTTTCCATTATTCAATAAATTCGCAAAATAGTCAAGAAAAAAACTACGAGGTTCAACATCTTCACCCATCTCATCATTATTTTGAACTGCTGGAGATTCCTCGATGGTATCGTCTCCCTCAAAAATTTCTTCATTTGAATCTATCGCTATGTTGTGCAAGACTGCACAAGCCACTATAATTTTTTGAGCAAATTTGAGCTCACATCTTATTCCAACTGATAATATTTGAAATGTCCTCTTCCATATTCCGAACATACGTTCGATAATATTCCTTGTTCGGATATGCGCTTCATTAAACAGCGCTTGGACTCAATTCTCAGTATTTTTCAATGGAGTAATGATGTATGGTTTACAAGCATAGCCTCGATCTGCAATTAAGACACCATTTCCCATTTGCCTGTTAACAAGTCTCATTTTCAGAGATGAATTGTCAAATATATGGCTGTCATTTGCAGAACCAGGCCAACGACATACCAAATCTATAATTTTTGAGCGCTCGTACTACTTACACGAGGGCTATATCATTTCGTCACGATGTCTGTATTTTTCGAATTTTGAGCCGACAATGGTCTCAATCGACTATGTTCGACTCACTGATGACGAATCCGTCGGAAAATTCGAGTCTGTCCGTCCGTCCGGCCGTCCGTCCGGCCGGCCGTCAGCACGATAACTCTCGAACGGATCAACCTAGAGACTTGAAATTTTTAGTGTAGGTTCAGATCCCGAATGCCTCGGTTAAGTTCGTTAATGGGCCAAATTCCATCAGGGGTTCCGTAAATATGGCCGTTCAAAGTTTTGTTTCCCTGATTACTTGGAAACTACAGATTCGATCGAGATGAAATTTTGCACTCAGATGGAAAATGAGGTGTTTCAGCTACATGCGAAATTTTGTCCAGATCGCATGACCAGAACCACGGAAACCTTAGAAAATTGTAACATTTGAACGGAAATGCCTAGGGACTTGAAATTTTCAGGATAGGTGTGGATCTCGAATGTCGTGATCACGCTCATCTATGAGCAACATTATACAAGGGGTTCCGTGAATACGGTCGTTTGAAATTTTGTTTTCTCGATAAATTCGAAACTTCGGATTCGATCGAGATGAAATTTTGTATTTTAATCGAGAATGATATATTGAAGCAATATTTTGTCCAGATCGCATGACCAGAACCATAGAAACCATAGAAAATTGTAACTTTTGAACGGAAAGGCCTAGGAACTTGAAATTTTCAGGGTGGGTTCGGATCGCGAATATCGCGGCCACGTTCATCAATAAGCAAAATGAGACTAGGGGTTCCGTAAATATGGCCGTTCAAAATATTTTTTTCCAGATAGTTTCGGAACTACTGATCGGATTGAAATGAAATTATGCATCTAGCTGAGGAATAATGTATTCAAAGTACGTGCAAAATTTTGTCCAGACCGCATCACCAAGACCATAGATACCGTAGAAAATTCTAGCGAATTATCGAAACAAAATTGATCAGCTGAAGCACCGACATGAAGTCTGGAGTTTCGCCTAATTTTCAGAATTTTTTTGACAGCTGTCAAAAATTCCTTCAATTGGTTTCTAAAACTGGAGAATGCGAATCTACCTACAAGGTGCATGTACGAGCGCTCAAAAGCTCCTGCCTTCACGGCAGTGCTTTTCTAAATTTTTAAATCAGCGTCACAATCGACTTGGCAATTCAGAGAGAAAAAACTTTTTCGGTTAGTAATAAATTTATTATTATGAAATTGATGTCTTTGATATTTTTAATTGATTTTCGTTCGTGTGAAACACGTAGCATTATCAACGGCACAACCGATTTCGGCTGTGGCACACCTTGCCCCAAATTGGGGTTGTTAGTGCCTTGTCCGCTGAATAAAAAAATCACTCCTCGTCAAAAACTTTTGAGAATGTGCAAAATCTGTAGGTAAATTCGTATTATGGATTAAATGGCAATCTGGCTTAGGATGAACCACTATTATTATATCATATGAGGATTTGTCAAAATCGGCACTTTCAGCCCTTCTCTCCCCTACAACTTCGAAAATGGCCGAGTTATGAATTTTTAAAAAAACGCTGATATTCACGGTTTTTCTGGCTTTTCTACGGAAATAATGGCCCGATTGAGTTGCACTAGCACTCATTTTCTTCGTCTTTTAATTCTCTACGATTCTGTTGTTGAAAGGGTCAGCATTGCTCCATTGGTTCAGAGTTCACGAGGTAAAAACCAAAAAAACACTGTTTTTTGTGTGTTATTTCGAAATTACAAGAAAATTAATAATATTTGCGAGTCGAAAACATATCACTAAACATCACGGACCACCCCTCGCATTCCTCTACTCGTGGTTTTTTTCTACGATTTTTGTCACGAAAAAATCACTATTGCCTGGTCTATGACGCGGCTTCATGGGTCACATGCATGATTTCAGATAATGCAGTTTCTGAATATTGTTAAGTCAGCATTATCGTGTATAAGTGGTTTGAATGAATTGTGGAATCCGATCCAATTTTCGTATTTACCGTCGAAATTAACTAAATCTATCATGTGGGGACGAATCGCCCTGGCGTCATTTGAAGGATTTGCTCACATTTCTATCATAGTCTCGGCTTTTGTGATCGCGGCATAAAATGAATTCGAAAAGTTTTCAAATTCGTCCGAACCTTTATCTTCAATTTCATCTTGAACCTTCTCAAACTGGTCAATTAATGTAACAGCTTTCTTGAGCCTAACTTTGATTTCCCCTGCGTATCTTGGTCTAGATCGATGAATTTATTGAACAACTAGCAGACCCGGCAACGCCTTGCTGTGGCTGAAGTATACGTTGAATCAAATTGTAGTGAAATATTCAATGAAGTGGAATTGTTATTATTATTAACCCTAACCTACTCCTAACTTGAACCTAACCTTATCCTATCCTAACCCTTTTTTTTTCGGGTTGTGAAAAGAAATCTGTTACCACATTCAACGACGACCCGTGTCTTGGGATATGTCGGTTTGGCTTGATGTTGTTGCCGGCCGACTAAAAAAAACATAACTCGGGGAAATGCGAGGACCACCGGAAAAGACATCCCGGTCCGTACTTCGATGATACCCGATGAATAGCGGTCCTGTCTCTTTTCTCCTCATGCCTTCTGTCACAAAGCCGTAAACGCCTTCCAGTATACTTCATGTTGTATCATTTTCTCTATTATATACTCAACTGGTGGTGAGCGGCCTCTCTTTCCAACCAGTGCGTTCCTTTCCTCCGTCCATCTGATATGAGGCAGTGCTTCGGGTCGTCTACAACGTGGCAGGCATGACAGATCATCCCGTCCTATCCTTTTAGTAAAGGTACCATAAGATTCATGCCCTTTCAAAAATTGAGTAAAATAGTACCCGGTCATTTTATGCTCACATTCGATCCACTGCTCCAAATTCCTGATCAGACTGCGCGTCCAAGCGGCATTTTGCCCTCCACCATCCCATCTTTTCTGCAGTTTACTCAGTGTCTTCCTTCCTGCCATACGTGGATTGCCCGGTTGTGCTCCTCCTATTCAATATAATAAAAGAAGCATCTTTGCGCCATTATTGGGTATATTGGTGGGAAGCCAGCAATTACTAGGACAGCTTCCGCCGACACAGTTCTGTATGCCGAAGCTAGCCTTATCTTTCAAGTTGAATCAAACTGCACATAGTTCGCAAAATAAAATCAATCGCATAAATATTTGACAACCGATATATATATGTCAATCATTTTTTTTATCACTGACATTATTCTACATTCTTGACAGTTACGAATTCTATGAACATTCTGTATTCTTCCCCAGTTTTGAAACAGTTCCCAATTTCTTCAGTTTCAGGAAAGACCCAGAAACTTGGCACTCCTTGCACGATATCGCTAGGGTCGACAGATCGGTGTAGTGGGGACGCGATCTCCTGTCGTCGATTTGAGCCCCATGTTGCCGCGTGGATAATTATCAGTCTTTTTCATGAATAATAAACGAATAATTTGCAATTAGAAAATATTGCAACTATAAATTGAGATATAAACTATCCTATCTTGTAAGTTGGATCAAACTACACACAGTGTGCAAAAGTTTGATTGAAATCGGTTCAGTATTTTGTGAGACCATTCCGGACAAACAACGTGACACGTAATTTTTATATATAAAGATGTCAATTTAGCCTTCACGGAGGCTCGTTGACGTTTTGAAACATCTAAATCCGTTTGACTCATTGTAATTTCTTACGCTAAATTGACTTCAAAATACGAGAATTAATGAATTTCAATTGAAAGTGAATGAGAGTTGACAATAACCAAATGACTTATCGTACTCCTGTTCTGAATATTCCTTTTGAGTCTCTCAAAATTCGAATGTTCAATTCACACTTAAGAGACCTTAAATTTGTACTACATTCAACCTTGTGTTCGATATCATATGACTTTGTATCCTCGATGAATCTGGCTGTCAGGACCAGACGTCTTCTATGCACCATGTAAAATCTCGTAACCTCGATTCTCTGGACGTTGTGATAACTTCACGTGACTTGCAAAGTATTTCTGGTCCTGGATTTTCCAGGAACTAGTTGTAAGGCAGTAACGAGAATTGATAGGTATGATGTGAAATTATAGGATATTTAATTGAGAAATCCCTCTATGAATGAAAGATGTATACCTAAACGTTATATTTGATTCATTTACAAACTCAACAATTTATACATAAACGTGTTTGGTTGTATCGATTTCACCAACCTTACGACGAACAAATGAGATTCAACTCTGATAGATTTGAATTAACAGTTTCTAATGTTAATAATATTGTGAAAATCTTTCATTACACCAGTACATAGAAGTGTTGGTATCTTACCTAAGCTGTGATGTTATAACTAAGCTTCCTCTACAAAATGTGCATAGAATGTTGACACTTTCTCCCACCTTCGAAAAGGGGGCTCAAATGTTTTGAACCAATGAAATTAAGACTAAAATATCAACCCATCACATAATGACAAATTGTGACCATTGAAAAAGCCTAAATCTACCTACTTCGAGCCTTTTCTATTCCTATCATAACCTCATTAAGTACTAATTTATTCTATGGAATATATGCCGGCAAATGCAGTTTGTACCGTTGAGGTAATCCTCTAGAGCCTGAACATGAACACGCCGGAAATCCCAGAGATAAGAATTTCGAAAACGTCCGTATAATTGGTAACTTTCTGGTAAAAGAGTCCCATGACCCTTGTGAATCTAAACACCTTTCATTGACTGCATATCGATTTCTCAACATAATTTGAGTATTTCGATTAAATCAAACTACGCATAATACCTATAAGGTTTCAGGAAGCACTTACCGAATCTTTGGCCGCAGCTTGCATTTTTTCCAATATATCACCCTTTTCATCCGGTGCATATAAATTTGGAACGTCGGCGGTGTTGAGCACTGTGTTAATATCTTCTATGAAAAGCTCATCTGCAATTTGAGTGTCAGCAAATAAAAACGTTGTGGTTTTTCCTTCAGCGCCAGCCTTCAGTAACAATTTCTTCAAATCGTCTCGCCATTCAGTGATTCCATAATTTCGGCTCAATTCTATCTGAAAACGAATATATTCCGTCACCAGCAACTTTGTAGCTCCTTCTTTTGATGGAAGAGAACAGATACCATAAAATGCTCTTTGGTTATTTAGTATAGACCAGGCAATAGAGCAGACAAAGGGTCATTCTGTGACAAAAATCGTAGAAGAAAACCGCGAGTGGGGGGGTACGTGGGGTGTTCTGTGGATGTTCAGTGATATGTTTTCGACTCGCAAATATGATAACTTTTCTTGTAATTGCGAAAAAACACCTACCGCTTTAGAGCCCTCGTACATGCACCTTGTAGGTAGATTCGCATTTTCCAGTTTTAGAAATCAATTGAAGTAATTTTCGACAGCTGTCAAAAAAATGCGATCTGGACAAATTTTGCATGTAGTTTGAATACATTATTCCCCAGCTAGGTGCAAAATTTCATTCCAATCCGCTCAGTATTTTCGGGACTTTCAGGAAAAAAATATTTTGAACGGCCATATTTACGGAACCCCTAGTCTAATTTTGCTCATTGATAAACGGTTAGGTTAGGCGATATTCGCGATCCAAACCCACCCTGAAAATTTCAAAATCCTAGGCCTTTCCGTTCGAAAGTTACAATTTTCTATGGTTTTTATGGTTCTGGTCATGTGATATGGAGAAATGTAGCTTGAATATATCATTCTCCATTAGTATACAAAAGTTCGTCACGATCGAATCTGTAGTTTTGAAATTATCAAGAAAACTAAATTTCAAACGACCATATTTACGGTTCTGGTCATGCGATCTGGACAAAATTTAACATGTAGCTTGAACACCTCATTCTCCATTCAAGTGCAGAATTTCATCTCAATCAAATCTGTAGTTTTCAAGTAACCAGGGGAACAAAACTTTGAACGGCCATATTTACGGAACCCCTGGTGGAATTTGGCCCATTAACGAACCCAACCGAGGCATTCCGGAACTGAACCCACACTGAGAATTTCAAGTCTCTAGGTTGTTCCGTTCGAGAGTAATCGTGCTTACGGACGGACGGCCGGACGGACGGAAAGACTCGAATTTTTCGACGGATTCGTCATCAGCGAGTCGAACATAGTCGATTGAGACCATTTTCGGCTGAAAATTCGAAAAATACAGACATCGTGACGAAATGATATAGCCCTCGTGTAAGAAGTACGAGCGCTCAAAAATGAAGTCAAATATCTAGGAGTAAAACTAGATAAAGGGCTCACATGGAAAAACCGTATAAAATATGCAGTGGATAAAACAAACTCAGCAATGAGTAGACTTTACCCACTGCTAGGAAGAAGAAGCCAAATGAACCAAAGCACGAAGCTACAAATGATCAAGTCAATTGTAAGACCCCAACTAATATATTACTCGGCGGAATGGGGCCATGCAGCCAATAGCCATATAAAGAAGATTCACGTAACAGAGAATAAACTGCTCAGAGCAGCAATGAATATGCCGTGGTTCGTAAGAAACCAACAAATCCACAGAGACTTGGAATTGGAAACTGTCACAGATTTCCTAAAAAAGAAGGCCGAGAAGATATTTGAAAAAGCAAGTCCACACCCAAATGATGAGCTAAGAAGACTAGTTGACTACAACCCCGCAGAAGATGTGGTTAGGATACCCACCTATCACAGAAGACCCAGAGATCAACTACGTAGAAACAGAAATTGAGTACAGTAGAACCTCGATTATCCGAACCTCAATTATCCGAACCCTCAATTATCCGAACACTGATCAGTTTGTCCAAACATTCAATTATCCGACCAATAGCATTTCTCCAGTTGAAAATATTAGACTATTTTGTGAAAAAAAATTAAAATATTTAATGTACATACCTATTTCACTGTTTTATGAGTTGGATATTTGAATGTTTATTTATATATTTAAAATTTTAATGAACTCACCGGTTCTTATAATGTTCTTTGTTTGATCTTATCTGAAAAATCCGACATTTTGATTATCCGAACTTTTGATTATCCGAAATAGGCCCGTTGCCAATTAATTCGGATAATTGAGGTTCTACTGTAATCTCAATTTGAATTATCTAGAAGAAGAGACTCCTATGAAATTCAAATTCATAGGTAACACAATTATCACACGACAAAGATCGTGATAGAGATACGAACAAGAAGAGTCAATAGGTAATAAATGCCCGTAATCTGAAACAGCAGGTTAGGTTAAGTTAGAGTAGGTCGTGCTTCACACGAAGTCTCACACTGTTCTATCTATTGGAGATACTTCGTCCATGAGGATTCGCCCTGACTAAAAAAAAAAAAAAAAAAAAAAAATGCAATCGAGCATTGGTCTGATTTTGGTCATGTTTGCATGTTTGTTTCACCTATTCTGCAACAATAATTAAGTGCATTTCTTACTAGTTAATGTTATATTAGGGTGGACAATCGTCCGTTGTAAATAAATAACTTTTTTTTCAAAAGTCGGCTTTCGCTCTCAAAAACGTAATTATATTATATATATATGAACCTCCAGTTAGTTAATACTGCTTTGTCAATCTACCTCAAATACTCCGTATTCTGCCATAAAAGATGCCATTCTAACTGCACTGTGTCTTCCAGATCCGCCAATTCCGACCAGGAGGCAGTTTCCATTCGGCTGAGTCAGAACTCTTGATACTCTCGAAACATGTTCTATAGCAAATTGAAACATAACCAAGTTCATTGGAGATTTGGAGATAAGATTGTACTCATTTAGGTAGTAATCCATTTTCTCAACAAGGTCATCCATGTCGATTATCTGAAATAAGTGTTATTTCAAAATGTATCATAAAATGTTCGAGCGCCTATTTGGTTTCACAAAAACCTTTAAGGAATCCAAAAAACTAGTTCAAAGTTTCCAAAGGCTTTGGAGGAATGCTAAAGCTCCCATCTGGCTCCTATATACAGGGAGTCTACTTTTGAAATGGTTAAACTTCAAAGGAAGATCATACAAGTAATTTTCAACAAAAAATGTCATATAACACATGGTCGAAATGTTGAAGGTTTTTCTCCAATTCAACATTTCTTGATTTCACGAAATATTTCCATTTTTCCATGAAATCAATTTTACTTCAGTTCTCCTTGTAGCTTCATTAAATTTGACCTCATATCAGGTAAAGGCATTAAATTTGCTACAAGATAAAAATTTCTGTGTGCCAAAAAAATTCTTATCATGGGCGTGGTAAGGAGATAAATATCATGATCCTGAAGTGAATGAAACAGTCATATTTTTCCAGTGGTTTTATCGATGAAAAATCATTCATTATGGACGTTTTCTTTTCAGCAAAAAATACCAGATTTATTGTGCTTTCGAATGACATATCAACTTTTGCCTTTTCCTGCTTGTCTTCTGATCTTCTGCCCTAATATTATGACTAACAAGATAACTATGGAAAATTCGAAATATTCCAAACCTAAATTTGCTTCATTTTGAATCTTTTTATTATTGAATATGAAAGTAATTCTCATAGAAATCATGAATTTATCTGTCGAATCGAAAGAATGAATAATTTGAATGAACTAAATTTTAATGATACAGGTTTTTTTAAAAAATTATGGAAAGCACTGCCGTGAAGTCAGGAGCTTTTGAGCGCTCGTTCATCTACCTTGTAGGAAGGTTCGCATTTTCCAGATCGAGAAATAAATTCAAGAAATTTTTGACAGCTGGCAAAAAAATTAACAAGGCGAAACTCCAGACTTCACGTTAGTGCCTTCTTCTACTTCTAGTTCCATCTTCTATCGAAGGTTGGAAACCATAAGAGCCATGCGGATTTCGTTAACCGCCGCTCTGAAAAATTCTGAGCTGCTGCATCCGAACCATTCTCTCTGGGTCTTGAGCCAGGATGTTCTGCGTCTACCCACATTTCTCCTTCCTCTTATTTTGCCCTGCATAACGAGTTGTAGTAATCTGCATCTTTGTCAGTGCTTCAGGTGATGTTTTTTTGATAATTCGCTAGAATTTTCTACGGTATCTATGGTCTTGGTAATGTAATCTGGACCAAATTTCGCACGTAGTTTGAATACATTATTCTCCATCTATGTGCAAAAAGTAGTTTCGAAAGTATCAGGATGAAAATATTTTGAACGGCCATATTTGAGGAACCTCTTGTCCAATTTTGCTCATTGATAAACGTCTCTAGGCCTTTTCGTTCGAGAGTTCAAATCATGCGATCATGCGATCTGAACAAGATGTAGTTTTGATATATCATTCTCCATTGAAATACAAAATTTCGTCACAATCGAATCCTTAGTTTTGAAATTATCAAGAAAACTGAATTCAAACGACCATATTTATGGAACACCTAGTCTCATTTTGGTCATCGTTAAACATGACCTCGACATTCGAGATCCACAATAATCCTGGAAATTTCAAGTATCTAGGCCTTTCCGTTCGAAATTCGAAATTTATGATTGTTTAAGGTTTCTATGGTTCTGGTTATTGGATCTGGGAAAAATACACCTTGAACTTATGATTCCTACAAATACAAACTTTCGTCGAAATCGAATCCGTAGTTTTGAAATGATCAAGAAAACTTAATTTCAAACGACCATATATACGGAACCCCTAGTCTAATTTTGCTCAAAGATGAACGTAACCACGATATCCGTGATCCATACCCATCCTGAAAATTTCAAGTCTGTAGGCCTTCCCGTTCGAAAGATATAATTTTCTATGGTTTCTATTGTTCAGGTCATGAGATCTGGGATAAATGTAGCTTGAATATATCATTCTCCATTAGTACACAGAATTTCGTCACAATTGAATCCTTAGTTTTGAAATTATCAAGAAAACTGAATTCAAACGACCATATTTACGGAACCCCTAGTCTAATTTTGCTCCTAGACAAACTTGACCACGACATTCGAGATCCACACTTACTCTGAACATTTCAAGTCCCTAGGCCTTTCCGTTTGAAAGTTATAATTTTCTATGTTTTCTATGGTTATGGACATGCGATCTGGACAAAATTTTGCATGTAGCTTGAATACGTCATTCTCATTTGAGTGCAAAATTTCATCTCGATCGAATCTGTAGTTTCGAAGTAATCATAAAATCAAAATTTAGAACGACCATATTTAAGGAACCCCTGGTGGAATTTAGCCCATTAACGAACTCAATCGCGGAATTTGGGAACTGAACCCACACTGAAAATTTCAAGTCTCTAGATTGTTCTATTCGAGAGTTATCGTGCTTACAGACGGACGGACAGCCGGACGGAGTCGAATTCTCGAAGGATTCGTCATTAGTGAGTCGAACCTTGTCGATTGGGAACATTTTCGGCTCAAAATTAGAAAATACAGACATCGCGACGAAATGATATAGCCCTCGTGTAAGTAGGACGAGCGCTAAAAAATGTAAAGAATATAGACTACTACCACTTATAACAATTGTTCGAAATGTCCAATATGTTCAATACTATTTAACACATCGTTTTCGCACTGAACCTACAAACCCGCAGTGTTCAAAACGTTTCTGACGCATTTCTGCACAACGTTTGGATTATTGTTTTCAATTCCTGATGTATATTTTAGTATTCCTGAAGAAGAACCGCATCCTTGTCCTCAACTCTTGCCGAGAACTCAACACAAGAAAAATATTGGTATTACTTATATATTCTTCGTATGGCTAGGCCATGAATGATCCGACTGAACTGACACACCTTTTTTTACATGGACGATCTAAAGTTATTCGCTAGAGGTCGGAAACATCTTGAAGGAGAACTAGAACTTGTGAGGAGGTTCAGTGAGGATATTCGGATGGTATTTGGATTGGGCAAGTGTGCGACGTCGGAGGTTAGGAGGGTTAAAATGGTTGAGGCGGACAACATAATGCTGGCTGACGGAAGAGAAATTGCGGGCTTGGCGATTGAGGACAGATATAGATACTTGGGGATTCGACAGACTTACGAAATCAGACAACAAGAAAATAAGGAAGAAGCTAAGAATGAACTTCTCAGAAGAGTGAAACTAAGACTCCATTCGCAACTGTCGTCAAAAAATAAAATAACAGCAATTAACATCTGAGCCGTGCCTTCATTTACGTATACTGCTGGAGTCCTCTCGTGGTCTAAAAAGAACCTAGAAATGGTGGACAGAAGCGTCCGGACGAGTTTGACGAAATATGGGTTGCTCCAAACTTGGCAATAGAACGCCTTTACTTACCTCGTAAAGAGGGAGGACGGGGTCTGAGTAGCCTAGAAGAAGTATGCTGGAAAGAAATGAACAACATCAAAGGTCATTTCATCAACACGAACTTATATGTTCAACAGTGGGTATCTACCTTCGACCGTTCCATCATCACTCCCAGAGTTTCTAACACATAAAAACCCGAAAGAGAATATTGGTTGAAAAAGAGGAGACAAAGTTGGCAAGCCAAACCTCTGCACGGGAGATTCTATGCTAGCCTCCATCAGACGGAAGTTGACTTACAGAGTTCAAACACCTAACACAGGGTTTTCTGTTTCCACAACAACCAGAGGGAACATTCTTGGCGAATCAATATCAGGTTTTGCCAACACGTACATACGCCAAGCACATAATGAAACAGCAGGTAAATACGACATTGTGTAGACTATTGTTATGGTGCCGAAAAGTCAATAAAACACCTAGCTTCAGGATGCTCAGCTATCGCGGGTACTAAGTACCTTTCCCGACACAACAAAATGGGAAAGGTTGTACATCAGTTGTTGTGTCTGCAGAAACAAATTTTGGGCCACTTGACTCCACACCATGTTTACGTCCCACAGACATTATTAGAAAACGATGGCTACAATATTTATTGGGACCTGACAATCATTACAGACAGGGGAGTGGAGCACAATCAGCCTGATATTCCGACCTACCTGCCCAGAAGTAATGGCCTACCGGACGTATTAGATATCGTCATAATGAAAGATATTACCCAAGATTTCACACTTGATACTATAGAAGCGGGCACATCCGACCACAACCCAATAGAACTCAGATTGGGAAGAAGACCGATAACAGAAGAACTTCAAACGAAAGACTTCACAGACTGGAAAAAGTACAGTGAAATACTCCAGGAGAAAATTACTGAAATTCCGCAGATAAGAACCCCTGAAGATCTAGAAGATGAAGTTGAAAAATTAGAAACCCGAATAAAAGAACCCTACGAGGAAAGTACCAGAAGAATCGAAAGGCCAGCCCCGAAACATTCACACAGTCAAACCCCAAAAGCAATAAAAAAGCTTATAAAGAGGAATAGAAATCTTAGGAAGAACTACAGGACTTCACATCGAGAAGAAGACAAGAAAGAGCTGAATAAACACAGTCAAGTGCTGAAAAATGCACTGAGAGAACTGAGAACAGACAGATGGAACCAGAGAGTGAGAGGGCTAAACACCATAGACCACTCAGCATGAAAGATGCAAAAGTGCTTACGACGCGAGAAAACCGAAATTCCTCCTCTACACGGAGCTAATGGGATGGCCTACTCAAAGCTTGAAAAAGCCGAAGCGCTGGTCGACGCAATAGAACGAGAAGCCAGAATCAACTACAGAGAGGACAATGACAATGAAGACTTAGAAGAAGAAGTCGAAGGAAATGTGGAATTGATGTTGGAACCGCCGGAAGGCGATACCATCCCAAACCCAACAACACCAACGGAAATTAAAGAAATCATCAAGAAATTGAAAAACAGAAAAGCTCCAGGAAAAAACAAAGTAACAAACTTTATTTTACGGAAATTGCCCAGAAAAGGAATAGCAGCGCTAACCAATATAGCAAACGCAGTGATGAGAACAGAAAACTATCCGGAAAGATGGAAAACAGCAAAAGTAATTGTGTTCAATAAGCCAGGAAAAGATAGGAAATTCCCACAAAACTAGCAGGAGTGCCCCAAGGATCAGTTCTAGGACCTCTGCTCTACAACATATATATCTCCGATATTCCTAAGAACGCAAGGAATCTGCTAGCCCTTTATGCAGACGACACGGGAATAGCCTTCAGACATCGACGACCAGATGTCATACACAGAAGACTGCAAGAAGCACTAGAATATTTAGAAGAATGGTTCATTCCGCAGACTTGTGATGCATTCCGACCTAAGGATAGATGGAGAAGATATAAAATGGGAAAATGAAGTCAAATATCTAGGAGTAAAACTAGATAAAGGGCTTGCATGGAAAAACCGTATAAAATATGCAGTGGATAAAACAAACTCTAGGAACTACTAGAGAGAAGAAGCCAAATGAACCAAGGCACGAAGCTACGAATGATCAAATCAATTGCAAGACCCCCAACTAACATATGGTTCGGCGGCAGGGGGCCATGCAGCCAATAGCCATATAAAGAATATTCAAGCAACAGAAAATAAACTGCTCCGAGCAGCAATGCCGTGGTTCGTAAGAAACCAACAAATCCACAGAGACTTAGAATGGGAAACTGTCACAGATTTCGTGAAAAAGAAGGCCGAGAAGATATTAAAAAAAACAGCAAGTCAACACCCAAATGATGAGCTGAGAAGACTAGTTGATTACATCCCCGCAGAAGATGTTGTTAGGATACCCACCTATCACAAAAGAACCAGAGATCAACTACGTAGAAACAGAAATTGAGTAAACCCAATTTGAATAATCCAGAAGAAGAGGCTCCTATGCAATTCGAATTCATAGGAAACACAATTATCACACGGCAAAGATCATGATAGAGATACGAACAAGAAGATTCAAAAGGTTAATAGGTTAGAAATGCCCGGAATCTAAAACAGTAGGTTAGGTTTAGTGAGCAGGTCGTGCTTCCATGAGGATTCCCCCTGACTAAACAAAACAAAAAAAAACAGGACTTCACACTAGCGATTGAACTCTCGAGTGCAGACGTCTTGAGAAATGCTCATGTGTGCTAAGTGAACTAACGAATTTTATTATGCAGGTAGTCTAGTCAAAGACACCGACAGGGTATATTCATTGTACCTGAGTGACCCTCTGTTATAAAAGAAAAATCGTCTATTGATGTTTCCCAGTAGGGAAAACAAATCGTTTCTTGAGTTCTAGAGTTCTAGATAACCTCGTATAGAAATGATAATAATCGAAGAAATAACTGTGTTGAGTCCAGGTTTAGATCGATGGTTCCACAGATTATTTTACATTGAAAAGACAGAAGCGAATTCAGTGAAAAGTGGAATAAGTGTTCAAGTGTTGTTTATTGAGTCATTCTGACAAAATGTCGGAATACGACTCTGCAAATGAAGACAAAGAATCCGACGCAGAAAACTTGTCGGATAAAGAAATATCCGATATGAATATTGAAGTAGAAGATGCCAATGATGAATCCGATAAAGATCGGATTATAAAAGAACCGCCTCATGAGTCAGATGAAAGTTTTGACGGAGAGTATTGAAACTCTATCCGATGAGGTGAAATCCTTAAAGGAGGGAATGTCCCAGCATTTGAAGCCGCGGAAACGCGCTAAAAGAAGGAAAAATGAAGAGAGAGTGTCATCCCCCGCACCCCCAAAAGAGGCACCCATAGGACAACCTGGAAGGGATATTATAGCTGCAGGAGAGCCAGCTAAGAAAATTTCATATACTACAGCGCTGCAAAAAGTGAATCGGCCAGTAGACGCTTCTTTTGCACCCGCAGAAGAAATTGTATCTGTTCCAATTGAGCCGAGGAAATAGAAGGTCCCACCAGTGACCGAACGGCACGGCCGACTGGACACAAATCTCTAGAGAGATGCAAGTGAAGGGTATTAAATACCTGAGAACGACCACAGTAAGAGACGGCATTCGTGTTGTTCCTCAATCCCCCGGCGACCACAGGAAGATGACAAAATTCTTTGAGTCGAGAAATAAAGAATTCTATACCCTCCAAAGGTAAGAAGAGTAGAGAATATACGCGGTGGTACGTTATCTGCCACTAGACGCATATATTAACATAATCTCAGAAGACCTCGCCGAGCAAGGCATTACCGACGCGGATGTCATAAGGATGACATCCAACAAAACCAGAAAGGAAATACCCTTATTTTTGATAAAAACCCAAAATAAGAAGGTATTCGAAGTGAAACAGCTCTACAGTATAAATTGCGCAGTGGAGCCGAAGAATAAGAGCATTGGACCTGGCCAATGTCATAGATGTCAACGATACGGACATGCGAAAAGTAAATGCACATTCCCATGAAGGTGTGTAAAATGCTCTAGAGCGCACAATAGTAAAGATTGTACGCTAACCAGGGAAACGACGAGAGAAATGCTACCTGTGCGCCCTGCGGAAAAGCAGGTCACCCAGCCAGCTGCAAAGGATGTAGCGAGTGGAAACTGATGACCAAAAAGAAGGCTGCGAACAAAGCAAGAAAAGAAGAAAAAGATACTGTTCAACAAGAACAGAAGGATGAAGATAAGAAGAAGAAAACACCACCACTCACACAAGAGCAGAAGAAAGTAGAGACCAAAAAGAAAGGACCCGAAACGACCGAGGATCCAGATACCTTCACCAAGAATAAAATGAGTAAGCTCATGAAATTCCTGGAAATAGAGATGGACAAAAAGTTCCGTAAACTCACTAAACCCAATTAACGGAGCTAGTGACTAACGGAAATAAAAACAACCTGAAGATAGTCTCATGGAACACAACTACAGATAGATGGAGAAAGGATAAATGGGATAATGAAGTCGAATATCTAGGAGTTAACCCTTTGAAGCCGACATTATTTTTTTCTTCAAAAACACTTTATTGTTTCAATTTAATTGTTGCTTATGGTATGAAAAACACACAAAAATTGTACAAAAAAATTTTGATTGCTTTGTTTTCGCAAAATTCAACGAAAAAATGTGGTTCCATATAAGGACCACAAGGCAATTGGGCACAAAACTTGAAAAAATCCAATTGAAAAAAAATTGATATTTTCGGTGAAATTTAAGGAAAAAGTTATACTTTTTGGTCGAACAAAGCCCGACATCAGAAATGGAGTAGTGCCACCTTTTTCGGTGGGGCACCGAACGTGAACTACAATGTGCGCATCTGACTTTTGTACCATGAATAGGCATATGTGCACATTTCTCATATTTTGTACCTACCAGGTAGAACCGATCTCTTGTAGTTAGAGGTTCATCTTCGCTATCAAATTCATAATTTATACTATTGCTTGTAGGTTTATTCTCAACAAGTTTCTATAAGGGGTCAATATTTTCCATAAAATCATTATTGCCTTGTTCCTCCAGATCATCAATATCGAATTCCTTCAGATCATCCACGGATGGATATCTGAAGGAAGTTTGTACAAAAAAATCATAGATCTTTTCTAAAGTTACTTTATCCAGGCTCATAATTGAAACTGAAAAAAATCAATAGGATATATAAATAACGTTCAAATGCCTAGTGGTTCCATTTGGGACCTTACATTATAATTTATGATACTAAACAAGCATAAAACTCGCCTCAAAATAATTTGCAAAAATCACAAGCGAGCAAAACAATGTTGTCAAAGGGTTGGTTTACACAGGTAACGCTTGACCTTGCTACCTATTCAAAACTATGTCACACTTACGGAGCCTCGAACAAACTAAAATTATATTAGCAACGACAGTGGTTTCTAATAACGTATAAACATATGTGGTTCCAACCAGCGTATACTAGGCAAGCAGGAAAAATTCTTAGATTTGTGGTACTCTAACGGGACCACCTGACTTCAGAGGTTTAAACTAAATAAATGGCTTACAAGGAAAAACCATATAAAATATGCAGTGGATAAAACAAACTCAGCAATGAGTAGACTTGACCCACTGCTAGGAAGAAGAAGCCAAATGAACTGAAGCACGAAGCTACAAATGATCAAGTCAATTGCGAGTCCTCAACTAACATATGGCTCGGCGACATGGGGCTAGCAGCCAATAGACATATAAAGAAGATTCAAGCAAAAGAAAATGAATATGCAGTGTTTCGTAAGAAACCAACGAATCCACAGAGACTTAGAATGGAAAACTGTCACAGATTTTCTACAAACAGAGAAGGCCGAGAAGATATTTTAAAAAGCAAGTCAACACCCAAATGATGAGCTAAGAAGACTAGTTGACTACAGCCGCAGAAGATGTGGTTAGGATACCCACATATCACAAAAGACCCAGAGATCCCGTAGATACAGAAATTGAGTAAACTCAATTTCAATTATCAAGAAGACGGGACTCCTATGAAATTCAAATTCAGAAATTCAAATTCATAGGTAACATAATTATCACACGACAAAGATCGTGAAAGATATACGAACAAGGAGAGTAAAAAGATTGATAAGTAATAAATGCTCGGAATCGAAAACAGGTTCAGTTCGAGAAGGTCGTGCTTCACACGAAGTCTAACACTATTGTATCTATCGGAGAAAGTTGGTTCATGAGGATCCTCCTGACTAAAAAAAAAAAAATTCGATTAGGTACTTCAGATTTGATAGAAAATAACGTTTAGATCAATAAAGTCCAAAACAGTCGAATATTCATTTTTTTTTAGTTATCGGTTGAGTAAAATATGCGATTTTAAATAATTGAATTTTCATTGAATTCTGAAGGAATGGTTTCTATCCGAATCATCCGAAAACTTTTTGCTTCCTTCATCCCATGATTACGTATTTATTTCAGAAAAATACACTTGTTGAAGTGATATATTTCAGTTTTCATTATGTCCTTTTGAAAATTTTCTCTTCTGTGTTTGTTTCTCTTATAATTCGAATGATCTAATTGCGAAGGAAATTATAACAGCAACGAAGCTTCATAATTTGGACGAAGCCGACGAGTGATGGTATCAGACAGTTATAAATATTTTTACAGATTGCTGTAAATGAATAGCTTCCAAAATTGATTGGACCTTATCAGCAGGTTGTAGTTCCTTTCTCAACTATTCTGCACCACCACGTCTGCCACTATGCGGCTAAAATTTTCAGCTTCAAAGCGTATGACTGCATTGTTCCTCAAGTAGATTTATACTCAATGATGAAACGTAATATAGATGCCGACTTTCAGAATAATCAGAACCCTCGGGAGGAGACTAGATATTTGTGTTCAATTCATTAGGTCATTATCACAAGAGCCTTTGCTTGAATATTTGTATTCCTCAAATTCAAGAAGGTGAAAGTAGGGTGAGCAAGTTAAGAACACCGAAAAACTTATCAAATTTTACTCATATTACCTCATCGTATATCTTCGTGGTTGCATCAGGATACAGGAAATTTCCAAAAAATAACTTTCTTATATGATGTGGTGCAATTTTTTCTTCTTCTTCTGGGAGGAGGATGGCACATACTTTCTGCAAATGCTGACGAAAATTTTCATAACAGGCATGCTTCACGATATCGAAAAGAGTTATTCTGTAATAAGAGAAACACTCCAATCAGAAAGAAAAATAATAAATCCGACTATATAAAAATAAACATAAACATAAACACGAACATAAACATAAACATCAACATAAACATAAACATAAACATAAACATAAACATAAACATAAACATAAACATAAACATAAACATAAACATAAACATAAACATAAACATAAACATAAACATAAACATAAACATAAACATAAACATAAACATAAACATAAACATAAACATAAACATAAACATAAACATAAACATAAACATAAACATAAACATAAACATAAACATAAACATAAACATAAACATAAACATAAACATAAACATAAACATAAACATAAACATAAACATAAACATAAACATAAACATAAACATAAACATAAACATAAACATAAACATAAACATAAACATAAACATAAACATAAACATAAACATAAACATAAACATAAACATAAACATAAACATAAACATAAACATAAACATAAACATAAACATAAACATAAACATAAACATAAACATAAACATAAACATAAACATAAACATAAACATAAACATAAACATAAACATAAACATAAACATAAACATAAACATAAACATAAACATAAACATAAACATAAACATAAACATAAACATAAACATAAACATAAACATAAACATAAACATAAACATAAACATAAACTTAACGTGAACGTGAACGTGAACGTAAACGTAAACGTAAACGTAAACGTAAACGTAAACGTAAACGTAAACGTAAACGTAAACGTAAACGTAAACGTAAACTTAAACATAAACATAAACATAAACATAAATATAAACATAAACATAAACATCAACATAAAAATAAACATAAACATAAACATAAACATAAACATAAACATAAACATGAACATACACATAAACTAAATATATACTCCGTTTAAGAATTATTGACATCTCGGTTGGCTGTGAAAAATCGAATTTAAGTTGGTAATAGACTATTCAGTAATATTTTGGGTTGCTGAATTCAGGTTGGTATAGGAATAACACTAAGATTACCCATCGAAATCTTGCTTTGATGATTTTATCGAAGATATTGGTGAATATGTAATTATAAAAATTTGCTCTGAATTTGAGTATTTTTGAGCGCTCGTACTTACATGAGGACTATATCATTTCGTCACGATGTCTGTATTTTTCGAATTTTGAGCCGAAAATGGTCTCAATCGACTATGTTCGACTCACTGATGACGAATCCGTCGGAAAATTCGAGTCTGTCTGTGCACCTAGCTGAGGAATAATTCAAACTACGTGCGAAATTTTATCCAGATCGCATCACCAAGACCGTAGATAAATCTAGCGGATTAGCGAAAAAAAATTGGTCAGCTGAAGCACTGACATGAAGTCTGGATTTTCGACTAAGTTCGAAAATTCTTTCAATTGATTTCTTAAACTGGAAAGTGCCAATCTACCTACAAGGTGGATGTACGAGCGCTCAAATGCTCCTGACTTCACGGCAGTGCTTTTCGTAATTTTTTGTCTTATGCTATTAAAATGGCTGGAATTGAGCAGGATACATCGCGCCTAACAAGAGAACGCCAGGCAGTTTGTCGGTGTTACTTCGAGTTTTTCAAAGATTTGTCATATATTTCCGCTAGTGCTTCAGGTAAACTGTTATTCACCGACTCAAAGTGTATTCTGATTGATCAGTGTCTCTTAAATTTTCAGATTTCACCAAGCCCTGTCCGTAGAATATTAGCATGTTATTATTGTCATTAGAGCCTGGAATTAGCAGTGGAAGAAAACCTGTCCGATACGATTATTCCTTCAAAGAGTCATTGGATGACTTTGTTTTTGCTAGAATTAAAAACAATGAATATATCAGTTTAGATATCCTTTTCGAACTGGCCAAAGAGCACCTAGATTTCAATTGATCAATGTCAACATTATATTATATCATAAAAAAAATCGGATACAAATACAAAAAAGTTGATCGAAGGAAAATTCTTACTGATAAACAGAAAAATATAATAAAAATAATACGATATTATGATAAATACCGAGAAAACGTAAAATCTAGATGAAATTTGGATATTCGAAAACGTTATTCAAATTCGTTAGTGGACACTAAAAAATAATCCAAAAGGTATACCGAGTATATTCAAGGGTAAAGGCAGAAGGTGCACTATTTTGAATGCTGGAAGAATTGATGGATTTTTACCTGGATGTGATCCGATTCTTGACATCGGTATTAATGATAAGGATTACTAGGAATGGTGAATTATTTCATAAATGGGTTGTTGAAAAATTGAAACCTACCCTGCAAAAGGATGCCCATCAATAGGATTATGTCAGCTTATTCAATGAACACATCCAAATCACTACACTACGTGGAAACAAAGTTTTCAATGATATTTTTATCTTTGCTCTTGTCTCATTCATAGATATTTTAAGTTTATTTATTATACTTATACTGTATGGTACCCTGTTCACATTCACTCTGCTAATACACATGCTATATTGTTCCCAATTCAAAAGTATACTGAATAATTGTAAAATTGCTCATCAATTATAATATTTTCAATAATTCATGGACAGTTTTAATTTACTTTTTCGAAGTATTCAACACCGAGCAATGAATAATTCACAAATTGGTTCATATATTGATAGTTCGATACAGATTTCATGTCAAAATTCTTCATGTACTACATAGATTCTTAATTTTTGTGTCTCTCTTATTTCTTAATACATTATAACGTTTTTTCCAATCTATTCTTTTGGCCCTGTGCTTGCGAAGTATCCAAAAATTGTTTTCTGTTGCACCACTAGCTACCTGCTAGAATTCCATTAATTATCCTTCTTGAATCCTGACATAAAATGGTACTCTTTAAATTATATGGTTAGAATTTTGCAAGATTTACAATACCAATAAATATTGCATGGTCCTGAGTGAAAATAAATATTTATTTGAATGATCTTCAATTTTCCATGGTTGACTTTTATATGAACGATAAGTTAAGATAATTTCATATGAAAGCATTCCACGATATTTTTGCGCTTTCAAACCTGAATTCCCATGTTTGAACTGCAATCGAAATATTCCGGCTTAATTATTCGATAATTCGTATACTCAACACTTTTCTAGGTTATATTTATGTTTTATTTCTATCATAAAATTTAGTAACTTTTTGTAACCAGAAATGAAGCCTCGACTGGACGTTCATGGCCTGCTTCGATGTCAATAATTCTTAAATGGACTATAAGCATAAGCATAAGCATAGACATAGACATAGAAATAAACATAAACATAAACATAAACATGAACATGAACATGAACATGAACATGAACATGAACATGAACATGAACATGAACATGAACATGAACATGAACATGAACATGAACATGAACATGAACATGAACATGAACATGAACATGAACATGAACATGAACATGAACATGAACATGAACATGAACATGAACATGAACATGAACATGAACATGAACATGAACATGAACATGAACATGAACATGAACATGAACATGAACATGAACATGAACATGAACATGAACATGAACATGAACATGAACATGAACATGAACATGAACATGAACATGAACATGAACATGAACATGAACATGAACATGAACATGAACATGAACATGAACACGAACACGAACACGAACACAAACACAAACACAAACACAAACACAAACACAAACACAAACACAAACACAAACACAAACACAAACACAAACACAAACACAAACACAAACACAAACACAAACACAAACACAAACACAAACACAAACACAAACACAAACACAAACACAAACACAAACACAAACACAAACACAAACACAAACACAAACACAAACACAAACACAAACACAAACACAAACACAAACACAAACACAAACACAAACACAAACACAAACACAAACACAAACACAAACACAAACACAAACACAAACACAAACACAAACACAAACACAAACACAAACACAAACACAAACACAAACACAAACACAAACACAAACACAAACACAAACACAAACACAAACACAAACACAAACACAAACACAAACACAAACACAAACACAAACACAAACACAAACACAAACACAAACACAAACACAAACACAAACACAAACACAAACACAAACACAAACACAAACACAAACACAAACACAAACACAAACACAAACACAAACACAAACACAAACACAAACACAAACACAAACACAAACACAAACACAAACACAAACACAAACACAAACACAAACACAAACACAAACACAAACACAAACACAAACACAAACACAAACACAAACACAAACACAAACACAAACACAAACACAAACACAAACACAAACACAAACACAAACACAAACACAAACACAAACACAAACACAAACACAAACACAAACACAAACACAAACACAAACACAAACACAAACAGAAACAGAAACATAAACATAAACATAAACATAAACATAAACATAAACATAAACATAAACATAAACATAAACATAAACATAAACATAAACATAAACATAAACATAAACATAAACATAAACATAAACATAAACATAAACATAAACATAAACATAAACATAAACATAAACATAAACATAAACATAAACATAAACATAAACATAAACATAAACATAAACATAAACATAAACATAAACATAAACATAAACATAAACATAAACATAAACATAAACATAAAATGTTGAACATGAAGATAAACATAAACATGAACATGTACCGGGTGATTGTTTATATTTCACTCAACAGCTATCTCAGAATATTGGACCCTAATGCTCTTGTTCTAGGAACAAGCGCGCAAAAACGAGCAGTTTTCGCACATTAGAGAACCATCGCATTTACACCTCAAACGTAAATTTTTAAACTGTAGGCCTTTTTCCGAGAGTTATCGCTTTCACGACCGGGCGGTCGTACATAATTGAATTTGAACAAGAATTCTCCATGTGTGAGTACAACCTAATAGTTTCAGATAATTCTCGTATCGGATCGGATGTAAAACGGGTAATTTGTTTCAAATTGAACACCCTGTGTCTGGGGAGTGAAAATAACTAGGGCCCATGTTTCCGGAAATTTTGTTTTTTTTTCGATTGGTACTATCTCAGTTTGTTACACCCACTCTGAAACACTCTGTTCACCTTTTTCGGGTATAGAAATGCGGTGAGTTTGCACGCTGTAGGTATGAAACCAAAACAGAGCAATTGATCATAGTAATCAAAACCGAGAGCAGCATCATGTTTCCACACACAATCAATATTATTCTTATGTACTACAATATTAATACTCACCTATCTACCTCATCTATAAGACGATCATGGAAGACTCTGTAACACTCATGGATCCATAACCTGATGTATTTATCCGGATCATTCATTTGAGCAGGAGGTGTCAAAAGCAAACCATTGATCACTCTCGAGAAATCTCTAAGTGAAAATGTGTAATGAGATTTGGCAGGAGTTGGTAGAAATTTCACTGTTGCTTCTTTGAAAACTTCCATGGTTGCCATTACGCAGAACTGTTATGGATAAAACGGAATTAATTGCAAATTCTGCTGAATGAATTGATAAATTCGAATAATTGACTTCAACGGTTCCATTAAAATATGGGTATCCTCTAAATATTTTTCATAATGTCTTAGAGAATTATCGTGCCAGTATTCGAATTAATTTCTATGCTTTCTTGATATAAACTCTCAAGATATATTTCCCAAATATCAAAATGATTTTTCGATCGACTCAAAATGTTCCTGACCCATCGGACATATTCAAAGGACTTCATTTTACAAAGCGTTCTTTCAAGGCACTTTACAATGAAGTGATTTAAATAATTTTTCCGTGGAATGAGAAGATGGACAGTATATGTAGACCTTTCTGAATGTTTAATTGACGAAGACGTTTTTTATACATCGAAATTTTTTTCACACTTTCGGTTTCGAGATCTCATACACTATCTTTCATGCTTTGAAAAATTTGGATCCATTAAATTGGATTGTGGTTGGGTAAAGGCCTGCATCCGCGTGTATATTTCATGTAGAGAAAAGTGGGGTGAGATGGCCAGCCGGGAGAGATGGCCAACAGCTAAATCTCCATAACGCGTCGTTCTATGGCGCTGCTTATCCTCCTCAGCGATCTTCGACTATGTGTGAGCAGGGCCCTTGTGTTTTCGAATACGCCAAGGTGATATTAGAGTCTAATTTTGCTCATTGATGAACGTGACTGCGATATTCGCGATCCAAACCCAGCCTGAAAATTTCAAGTTCCTAGGCCTTTCCGTTCAGAAGTTACAATTTTCTATGGTTTCTATGGTTCTGGTAATGCGATCTGGACAAAATATTGCTTTAATATATCATTCTTGATTAAAATACAAAATTTCATCTCGATCGAATCCGTAGTTTCGAAATTATCGAGAAAACAAAATTTCAAACGACCGTATTTACGGAACCCCTAGTATAATTCTGCTCATTGTTAAACGTGAACGCGACATTTCAGATCCAAACCTATCCTGAAAATTTCAAGTCCCTAGGCCTTTCCTTTCGAATGTTATGATTTTCTATGGTTTCTATGGTTCTGGTCATGTGATCTGGAGAAATGTAGCTGGAATATATCATTCTCCATTTAAATACAAAATTTCCTGACGATCGAATCTGTAGTTTTGAAATTATCAAGAAAACTAAATTTCAAACGACCATATTTACGGAACCCCCGGAATGATTTTTCTCATAGATGAACGTCATCACGACATTCCAGAACCTCACCTATCCTGAAAATTTCAAGTCCCTAGGCGTTTCCGTTCAAAAGTTACAATTTTCTATGGTTTCTATGGTTCTGGTCATGCGATCTGGACAAAGTTTCACATGTAGCTTGAACACTTCATTCTTCATTTGTGTGCAAAGTTTCATCTCGATCGAATCTGTAGTTTCGAACTAATCAGGAGAACAAAATTTTGAACGGCCATATTCACGGAACCCCTAGCGGAATTCTGCCCATTAACGAACTTAACCGAGGCATTGGGGATCTGAACCTACACTGAAAATTTCAAGTCTCTAGGTTAATCCGTTCGAGAGTTATCGTGCTTACGGCCGGAGGGACAGACTCGAATTTTCCGACAGATTCGTCATCAGTGAGTCGAACATAGTCGATTGAGACCATTTTCGGCTAAAAATTCGAAAAAAAAGACATCGTGACGAAATGATATAGCCTCGTGTAAGTAGTACGAGCGCTCAAAAAAACTTGCAGGCGCATACTTCGCAAAACGGTGGCCATCTCATCCGACTTTATTATTCATAACGGTTTAGTTGGCATCCATATAATATTTTTCCGTATAATGAATTTCCAACCAACGTGGCATCCAGCAATGTTTTCATGTTGTACCTATAGCCCGCTCCACACTCATGCCGCGAATAACGGCAAGAATTCTTGCCGCGAATCTTGGCGTGAACTTCGCGTGTAAATAAGCCATCTACACTCACAGGAATATTCGCAGTTTGGTTCGCGCTCTCAACGAGACTTATTATGGCCAGAGTTGCCACTGCCACAGCCGGCCAAAAAATCGTAGTAGATTCGAGCTGAAAGTGGAGTAGATTTTGGCCAAAGCGGAGTATGGAAATAATAAGTCGATGTATCGAAAATATCGATATATTGAAATGTTTCCGTATTGATATGAACGGTTAAGAAAATCGTATGAAATTTGTTGGTGTCCATAACACTTTCAAATCCTTGCTCTACATTCCCAGTCCATAGAAAAATTTTCTGATTGAGAATTTTGCACTCTGTCTGATTTTGTCTTGCTACGGAAAACAGAAGGTCATTCGTACTTAATCGGAAATCTGGCATTCTGTTTCTGACAAGTCATTATTTGGTCATTTTCATTGCCAGTTACCTTTTACTACTTTCCAAAATAAGCCCCTTTCAAACTTGGATTTACATAAATATGCATGCGTACATTTGACCGCTCTGACCAGAGTTTTTGTATTTTGGAGTAGCGGAGTATAAAAATATAAAAGGGAGTAGATCTACTCCGATCGTGGTAGCTTTGGCAACGCTGATTTTATTCTAAAGTACCCGACGGACATTAAATCCTACTGCGCAGGTACCGCGAAAGGCCAAGGCCTTTGCCTTTTGACGCTCACAAATATCTCAGAAGCAAAATGCTTCACTAAGAGTTTTTTAGATGTATAATTTGTTTCTCTTTTCAGTCGAACTTTGGGATGTTTAGAATGAAGGAAGGAGCATTCGACTTCTTTTTTTGTATAAAAGCGAGACGGAAACAGCCATATCGAACGGCCCATTATGATTCATCAGGGGTGCGTCCCTCCACCAAACTCGTAAACAAACGCACATGGGCGTAACATGGATAAGGTTGAGATTGTTGTTGTTATTTCTCAGTTTTCATCATATAATTATAATTGAGATTGGTTTTGTTATTCCTCAGTTTTCATCATCGTTTTCAAAATCGTATTTTGTAAATTATGAGCCGAGAATGGTCTCAATTAATAAATTTGGCGCTGCTAGCTAATTAAGTATACGCGGAAATGGTTGATTAATTTTGTCTGTATTCTGTATGGCATACCTCACAACGAGAATCAATCATATTTTAATTTGTGAGAATGCAATAGGAGGTGAAAATATCAGAAATATGTATACAAAATTAATTTTATTTGGAGGGCAATATATGTATCTTCATATATTTTCTATTCTCTTATTCATCCTCCCCCTTTGTTTTCCATTTTATTTCATGTTTGAAACTATCCATTACATCCTCGCAAATGAAAATTAAATAAATAATTAAAATTCAATAATGGTTCGATTCATCTGGCTTTCGCGTAAAGTTTTATTGATTTGCGAGAGAGCTCATACAAAAAGATTTGAGAAATATTCGTTAATTAATGTTTTAAAGCATTAATAACAACGAAAATGAATGAAAGTTTTCTAGTTTCTACCCTACTAAAATACTCTACGCCACTGCAATCCGGAAATACGGGTAGGCCATATGCAACAACCCCTTTGATACCAATTTTTAGGCCTAAAGGTATGGTATGGTTTGGTTTCGACGGCGACTCACGACTGCGTTCGAGCGCGAACGACTGCTTTAAGGCGTTTGTGTACTTCTGGTTCCGCTGGAGCAGTCTCAGTCGCAGCGTTTACGACTCGACTGCTAGCTAGACCAGTCTAGACGCGCAGCTGTCAGACTGTGTATGAAATATGGCGAAGTTTTCGACAAGTCAAGATGAACTCTTAATAGAAGAAATACAAAAATATTCTGCCATATACCACTATGAAAGTAAAAATTATAAGAACTTTGTGATAAAAGAAAATGCATGGAAAAAAGTAGCATTTTCTGTAAAGAGAGAAGGTACGTAAAAATCAAATATGTAATATGTTTGAAGTGTGTATCTATTTCAAAGCATTATATTAGCAAAAGAACATCAATAATGTAAAAAAACAGCATTTTTTCAAATAGAATTACCTATACAGGGGTATTCAGTTTTTTTATAATAACTGAGATAATATTGTGAACATATTCATGAAATTTAGTATGTGTCTTCTATGCATCAAGGTGCATTTTGTACTGTACACAAATTCTCATTTGCTCTATCAGTGGCGTCTGTGAGGGTGTTGCATTGAATATTTTTGGAGGAAAAAATACTACGCAACGGTTTTCTCTTGAAATAAAAATTACTTTTGAGCTCCCCATTCATTTTTGAGCAAATTTGAAATTTTAAGTTTTATTTGTCTGACGCATGGTTCTCGCTTTGAAAATAAGAAACATTTTACTTCAGGATCAATACCTCGAAAATCCGATGCGGTGTGGATGTGGAAACGTTTGTGCATTGACTGAAAGCAAATTGAAAGATCAGATTTGCTCGAAATCAATAAGATCCAAAGAAATATGTTTTTCTTGATAGATGTTCTGTTCTTGATTGAAATAATTTAATTGAAATTTATTCGTAGCTTTTTCAAAATTTTATCACCCTGTAGGTATCTCAAAAGTTGAGACTTTTGAGACATACGTTCATAGGAAGTTTTTTTCTCAAAACTAATCAAAGAATAGCCTTCTCAAATAAAAGCATGTCTTTAACCCTACGTTACTCGCGCCCTCTTTTCGAACGTATTCACTCGCGTGGTCTACGATTGTAGACCATTTTAATTTCGACATTTAAAGATTACATTCATATATTTCGAAATGTATCTATGTTTGAATCTTTCATTTGAATACTTGTGATTGATGTTGTATCAGTTTCGTGATAATATAATAATTGTTTTTGTAAGGAAATTGAAGAAACACCAATGTCTTGGATTTCAACATTTAGTTGCAATAACTCTATATATTTCATATTTGTTCGAAAATAAATCAACTTCAAATAAAAACTCATGTGTAATAGAAAAGAACACGTTGTATACTTGCAGAAAAATTTTCACAAGAAAGAAAAACTCCCAATATAGACCAAAATATGTCTGCCTAAAGAAGGCCATTTTTATTCACACAAGTGACACATATTTTCTCTATGTGATTTTTACACGCATACCTGTTGCATTTGGTAGAATATTTTCATGTAGATTTCTCATCAGCTCGAGGCATATATAAAACAACGTCCAACATAATTTTGCGGCCTTTCAGGTGGAGGAGGTACGACCTTACTTATACCTAACAGATGCCGAGCGCGGAGCCTCATTTCTGCAGGCAATTGTAGATTGTAGAACTTTTCATCTAAACTCATTTTGTGGGTTGATCAGTTTTCATGCACAATTTTCTAAAAATTCATTTCGAGATTCTGTTTCTACAGGGTGATCCTGTTCAGTACGACGATACCCGAAAGGAAGGAAGAACCCCACCTCGAACCGAAGTGGAATATCCCGAGTCCCGACGAGGGAAGCGGGAACCACCAGTACTCCTCCTACATCGATAGAGGAACGTACACTTAATACTTGATAGTTTAATCTTTCGTTATAAGCATATTATAAAACTAATAAATCATCAATCCAAAAACCGTTGACTTTAAATCAAGAATTACGAAACATAAATTGGTAGCAGAGCGTGGTGTTTCAAGACATTCGTGAATTTAGAACAATTCACAAAAATCCATTAAAGAAGCAAGAAGGGCGAAAATCGTTCCGCAGTGACCGTAGGCAAGCGAACCCAAGGAAATGGGTCCCAGCCAGTTGCTGTGCAGTAACATCCAACGTCCAGGTTTCACAAAAGGAAAAGGCTTTGTTTCAAGAAACAAAAGGAGAAAATTCATCCGATTCATCGAGAAGAGAAGCGTCAGACGCCGCACGCAGTCAATAAGGTCGAAGGTCGTTCCACGCAGTCGAGGCAAATCGTTCCCGCAGTACACGAAGCCGGGAACCAGGAACACCTGCAGGCAATAAAATTCAGGGCGAGCCGCTTGACTGTAAACAATCACAAGTCGTCTAGTAAGGGCAAGTGCATCCTTTCTTATCACATTCCCTTCATTTCCATTCGAGTTGCCCGATGGCTCAATTAAATTCAGAAATTAGAAAACGCGGTTCAATAAAGGCTAGGTTAACTAACTTTACCAAATTCTTGAAAACAGTTAATGATAATTCCATCTTTAGTGACGCCGAGTTAATTCAAATCGGAGAAACACTAGAAGCATTACAATTAGTGAAATATGAGTTTGATGAATTGCAAAATGTAATAGAGGCATCAATTGAGGATGACCTACTTGAAGATCAATACGAGGAAAGAGAAAATTTCGAGTCAAATTACTTCAATCAATTGTCAATTGCCAAAAAGATTCTGAAGGATTATGAAAAACATGATTCATCTCAATCTTGTGGTACGCGCGCATCCGCTGGAGTGTTAAATGGAAATTCCACTGAAAATCACAGCGTCAGATTGCCCACTATAAACTTGCCTAAATTCGATGGTTCCTTTCAGAATTGGTTAGAATTTCGAGACACATTTCGCTCCTTAATCCATGAAAACTCATCAATTGGTGAAATTCAGAAATTTCACTATTTGAGAGCTTCGCTCGAAGCCGAAGCAGCCCTTGTTATTAAATCTTTGGAAATATCTTCACAAAACTATGAGTTGGCTTGGAATGCATTGAAAGAACGATATGACAACAATAAACTTTTAATCTATAATCAAGTAAAGTCTCTTTTCTCATTCGAATCCATCCAAAGGGAGTCTGCTCATTCTTTGAGGAACTTGATCGATGTGTTCTCTAAAAACTTACGAGCTTTAGCACAACTTAATCAACCCGTGTCGCATTGGGATACTCTTTTAGTATATCTGGTCACAACTAAATTAGATACTCCAACTCTTCGTGAATGGGAAATATACAAGGAAAATCTTGACGATCCTAATTTTAACGATTTTAAACAATTTGTGAAAAATAGAGCCGACATGTTAGAGATGGTTGCGCACAATCAAGCAGACAAACGTAAAACTTTCAATTCAGGTCGAAATTCTCAGACGAGAGGATTTTTCAGTAGCGATTCGGGAATCAACTCAGTCAATTGTGTAGTATGCAATGATAGTCATTACATACAAAATTGCAGAAATTTCTTAGACTTAGCTCCTAACGAACGTGAAAGGAAAATACGATCTTTGAAATTGTGTACTAATTGCTTGAAGAAGGGACATTTCAACAAAGATTGTCGCCGCGGAAATTGCAGAAAGTGTGGGTCGAAACACAACACTCTTTTGCATAAAGGCACGGAACCTGCAAGAAATGTTTCGAATGACAAAGAAAATCCTGTCAAAGCAAATACTACAGAAACCAAACCAACCATCAATTTTTCGGCATGTAGGTCAATTTCCCAAGTTATACTTTCAACAGCATTCGTACATTAGAACACAACGAAGGAAATACTCATATTGTCAGAGCGTTACTAGATTCTGGCGCACAATCTAGTTTCATAACGAGAAAGCTTTGCGAAAAATTCAACCTCAGAACAGAGCCTGTGAATATCTCGGTACTTGGTTTGAACCATTTGTCTTCCAATATAACTTCGAAATGCGTATTACGAATCGACAGCATCCACAACGACTTCAGCATTGAAAAATGTTTTTTCGTAATCAATGAAATCGCCGGTAATATACCTGCAGCACCAATAAACGTGTCGGACTTTAAAGTTCCAGAACAAATCAGCTTAGCTGATCCGAGTTATTACAAACCGGGAAGAATAAATATGTATTTGAGGTCTGATGTTTTTTGGAATTTGCTCAGCGTAGGTCAAATATCACTAGGAAAAAATCGCCCAATATTGCAGAAAACGGAACTAGGTTGGATCATCTCTGGTCCCATTAGTTTAAAAACGAATACAACCAGTTGTCATATAGTTAACGTCAACACGTCGGAATCAGAAATTCAAAATGCATTAGCAAGGTTTTGGGAAATAGAAAATCTCGGTTCTGATCCAGTCCGGTCTCAAGACGAACAGAACTGCAAAGAACACTTCATGAAAACCACCACGCGTGACAAAGACGGTCGCTTCGTGGTGTATTTGCCCCTTAAAGAACCAATTACAAAACTTGGGTAATCCCTTGATGTCGCAAAGAATCGCTTTTTTGCGCTAGAACGGAAATTTCGAATTAAACCCGAATTTAAGAAATCATATTGTGAGTTCATGGAGGAGTACGAATCCTTAGGTCACATGAAGAGGGTCGATTCAATAGAACCAAATATAATATGCTATTACATGCCGCACCACGGAGTTCTAAAAGAGGATAGCATAACGACAAAATTACGAGTTGTATTTGACGCATCTGCACCGACGAGCTCGGGAATTTCTCTTAATCACATTCAACACGTCGGACCACAATTACAAGATAGTCTCTTTTC
The DNA here is from genome assembly GCA_963966015.1 of Aphidecta obliterata. Taxonomy (NCBI): domain Eukaryota; kingdom Metazoa; phylum Arthropoda; class Insecta; order Coleoptera; family Coccinellidae; genus Aphidecta; species Aphidecta obliterata. The sequence continues at coordinate 31,148,221 of OZ014431.1, forward strand.
GATATTGATAAGGTTCAGAAGCCATAGATTCGTCATTTGCGCAGATATAGCCAAAATGTACCGACAAATCTTGTTAACGCCAGAACAACGTCCTTTACACAGAATTTTGTGGAGAAAAGACTCTGACGCACCTTTGGGGGTTTATGAGATGCAAACGGTAACATACGGCACAACTGCAGCTTCTTACTTAGCAATACGCTCTTTGTTTGCTGTAGCCGAGGATAACGCCTCAAGGTCTCCAAAAATTGCCCATATCATCAAAACTGATTTTTATGTAGACGATCTATTGACTGGTTCTGACAGTCTAGAAGAAGCCGCTTGTATATGTCGTGACATAAAAAATGTACTCAAACAAGGCGGATTCGAACTACGTAAATTCTATTCAAACAACAGTTCAGTTTTGCGGCACATCGACAATAAAGAGTCAGACTTAGATGTCATAAACTTTAACGAACACGAAAACACAAAAACTTTAGGCATATCATGGAAACCAAGCTTAGACAAACTAATATATTATTTCTGAATAAAACAACGAGAAATCCATGATAACCAAGCGAACCATCCTTTCCAACATAGCGCAGATTTTCGATCCGCTTGGACTTCTAGCTCCATGTATCATTACAGCCAAGATAATGTTACAAAAATTGTGGCTGGAAAAAATCTCTTGGGACGAGAGTGTCTCTATTCCAATGTTCATTTCATGGCGCGAGTTTCGAGACCAATTGCCAATGCTGAATAGCGTCCTTATAAACAGAAGGATAATTTGTGACAATCCTGTCCGTATTGAATTGCATGGGTTCTCAGATGCATCCGAGGAAGCCTACGGTGGCTGTTTATACGCTAGGTCGATTGATGAGGACGGCACCATACGTACGGAATTGCTATGCGCGAAATCCAAGGTAGCTCCTCTGAAAACCATAACTCTTCCCCGCTTAGAATTAATGGCAGCGTGGATTCTTGCCAAACTTTTGAAAAAAACGAGAGACGCACTTCATAATGTAAATTTCGATGAATGCTTTCTCTGGTCAGATTCAACGATAGTTTTGGGTTGGATAAAACAACCTCCGAATAAACTTAAAACCTTTGTTAGTAATCGCGTAGCCGAAATACAGGAATTGACCGTAGACGATAAATGGAATCATATATCTACGGAAGAAAATCCTGCCGACCTTTTATCTCGGGGAGTGAAACCAAAATTACTCATATATAACGAATTGTGGTGGAAAGGTCCATCATTGTTAAGACAAGATTCAAAATCATGGCGAAAAAATGACGTATTAGTGGAGAACCTTTCTGATATGCGGATCAAAAAAGTCCAAGCCTTCTTAATCGAAACATCAGAGGAATACTTAATAAAAAATTATTCAAAATTATCTAAGTTGAAAAAAGTTGTAGCGTACATCATAAGGTTTCAAGCGAACTGTGGGTCCAGAAAGAATAAAGCGAGGCTTCTAGCGGGAAACCTGTCAACCGAAGAAATTGATCTTGCGTTGATGAAGTTGATTGCAATATCACAGTCTCAATTTTATAATGATGAAATTATTAAATCAGGGCACATAAGCCAGTCTCAAAGGGAAGACTTGCCAATCTAAATCCTTTTATAGATGATCGAGGTATTGTGAGAGTTGGTGGTCGTTTGAACAATTCTAAGTTTAAATTTGAGAAGAAGCACCCTGCTATATTAAGTCCTCACAGTCACTTGGCTAAACTTATTGCAGAAGAAACACATTTGCGGTTATTACACGCTGGCCCACAACATACGTTAGCGGCTATACGAGAGAATTTTTGGATCGTAGCCGGAGTTGCAAGAGTGGCGTCAATCAGAACACAGAACGGAATGGTCAAGAGGACGTTCCCCAAAATATGCCCTTTACCCATCGAACCGTCAGATTGTCATTTAAAGTAAACTCTTTTAAGGCCGGGGGCATGTTCAGTACGACGATACCCGAAAGGAAGGAATAACCTCACCTCGAACCGAAGTGGAATAACCCAAGTCCCGACGAGGGAAGCGGGAACCACCAGTACTTCTCCTACATCGATAGAGGAACGTACACTTAATACTTGATAGTTTAATCTTTCGTTATAAGCATATTATAAAACTAATAAATCATCAATCCAGAAACCGTTGACTTCAAATCAAGAATTACGAAACAGATCCGCCTTGAATACGCATAAAGCGTTCATAACAGAAATGTTCAATAAATCAAAAAACACTACTATTGGTCGGCGACGGGTATTTCTGGCAACATTGTAATTGTTGCAAAGCTGATCTTCCAAACCAACCCCAATTTTTGTTCTATTATAAACGGTAATAATAAGTACGAGCGCTCAAAAATAATAGGTATTTTGGCATCTCCTGTTTCAGCATCAACCGTATAACAGTTATACATAGACGACAACAATAGTACTGACTTGTTTCTGTTAGAATGGTCTGAGAACGCCTTCTTTTAGCGTCAGACATACTGGTTACCCTTTTAATGATAAAAATAACTGCTTCTAATCAGTCTGACTCAAACCGAAAAGTGTAACGTAAACAGTCGCGGGGTCTACAATCGTAGACCAGTCGTACTCTAGATTTATTTACTTCCATTACAGCTCGGTGACACTGTCAAAAATACATTGATTCTCTGAATACTTAAATTATCAACAGCTACTGAAACGTAGGTATGCACAATGGAAATAGTTCACTGGTGAACATCGTTCGAATAGGCCTGGTCTACGATCGTAGACCACGCGAGTAACGGAGGGTTAAGGAACAACCTGTATATACAGTGCTAATCTCTAACATGGAATTAATTCAGTAAACCAAAGACAATTGGTCGATCAGTATTTTGAATTGCGTTCTTTTTGATGTGAATAAATGTTACACAGCGTGTCCCAAGTTTGAGATATCACGTCATCGCCTATGTTTTCGCCTTTTCTGGAAGAAATGATGAATTAACCACTGCTCTTCCTCCTCTTCTTCCTCTTCTAATGAAAGTTATTGTGGTAACAAATTCTCATCATCCATTATAACTAACCACTTGCTATTTACCCCTCGAAAATATCGATGGCGTAATAGACTATCGCTGTCGTAGTGCGAGATCGAGATGAAACCCGTCGCGCCAACCAAACCACTTGTCGACGGGCTCGGCGGCTGCGTCTGAGGTTGACAAAGACGCGGCGACTAGTCGCCGTCGCTAGAACCGTCAGCGAAACCATACCGTAATGCTCCTTTTTGAGCGCTCGTACTACTTACACGAGGGCTTATATCATTTCGTCACGATGTCTGTATTTTTCGAATTTTGAGCCGAAAATGGTCTCAATCGACTATGTTCGACTCACTGATGACGAATCCGTCGGAAAATTCGAGTCTGTCCGTCCGTCCGGCCGTCAGCACGATAACTCTCGAACGGATCAACCTAGAGACTTGAAATTTTCAGTGTAGGTTCAGATCCCGAATGCCTCGGTTGAGTTCGTTAATGGGCCAAATTCCACCAGGGGTTCCGTAAATATGGCCGTTCAAAGTTTTGTTTCCCTGATTACTTGAAAACTACAGAAATTTTGTACTCAGATGGAAAATGGGGTGTTTCAGCTACATGCGAAATTTTGTCCAGATCGCATGACCAGAACCATAGAAACCATAGAAAATTGTAAATTTTGAACGGAAATGCCTAGGGACTTGAAATTTTCAGGATAGGTGTGGATCTCGAATGTCGTGATCACGTTCATATATGAGCAACATTATACAAGGGGTTACGTAAATACGGTCGTTTGAAATTTTGTTTTCTCGATAAATTCGAAACTTCGGATTCCACCGAGATGAAATTTTGTATTTTAATCGAGATTATTGAAGCAATATTTTGTCCAGATCGCATGACCAGAACCATAGAAACCATAGAAAATTGTAACTTTTGAACGGAACGGCCTAGAAACTTGAAATTTTCAGGGTGGGTTTGGATCGCGAATATCGCGGTCACGTTCATCAATAAGCAAAATCAGACTAGGGGTTCCGTGAATATGGCTGTTCAAAATATTTTTTTCCAGATAGTTTCGGAACTACTGATCGGATTGGAATGAAATTATGCATCTAGCTGAGGAATAATGTATTCAAAGTACGTGCAAAATGTTGTCCAGACCGCATCACCAAGACCATAGATATCGTAGAAAATTCTAGCGAATTATCGAAACAAAATTGATCAGCTGAAGCAGCGACATGAAGTCTGGAGTTTCGCCTAAGTTTCAGAATTTTTTTGACAGCTGTCAAAAATTCCTTCAATTGGTTTCCAAAACTGGAAAATGCGAATCTACCTACAAGGTGCATCTACGAGCGCTCAAAAGCTCCTGCCTTCACGGCAGTGCTTTTCGTAATTTTTTTTTTTTTTTTTAGTCATTCCTCATGGACGAACTATCTCCGATAGATAGAATAGTGTGAGACTTCGTGTGAAGCACGACCTACTCTAACTAAACCTAACCTGCTGTTTTAGATTCCGGGCATTTATTACCTATTAACCTATTGACTCTTCTTGTTCGTATCTCTATCACGATCTTTGTCGTGTGATAATTGTGATACCTATGAATTTGAATTTTATAGGAGTCTCTTCTTCTGGATAATTTAAATTGAGATTACTCAATTTCTGTTACTACGTAGTTGATCTCTGGGTCGTTTGGTGGGTATCCTAACCACATCTTCTGCGGGGTTGTAGTCAACAAGTCTTCTTAGCTCATCATTTGGGTGTTGACTTGCTTTTTCTAATATCTTCTCGGCCTTCTTTTTCAGGAAATCTGTGACAGTTTCCCATTCTAAGTCTCTGTGGATTTGTTGGTTTCTTACGAACCACGGCATATTCATTGCTGCTCTGAGCAGTTTATTCTCTGTTGCTTGAATCTTCTTTATATGGCTATTGGCTGCATGGCCCCATGCCGCCGAGCCATATGTTAGTTGGGGTCTTGCAATTGACTTGATCATTCGTAACTTCGTGCTTTGGTTCATTTGGCTTCTTCTTCCTAGCAGTGGGTAAAGTCTACTCATTGCTGAGTTTGTTTTATTCACTGCATATTTCATATGGTTTTTCCATGTTAGCCCTTTATCTTGTTTAACTCCTAGATATTTGACTTCATTTTTCCATTTTATCTCTTTTCCATCTATCTGTAGGTTGGAATTAATTTCAAGTCTCCGCTTCTATAGTAGAATAGCTTGGCTCTTTTTGCTATTTATTTGAGTTTTCCATTTAATGAACCATTCTTCCAAATCTTCTAGTGCTTCTTGCAGTCTTCTGTGTATGACATCTGGTCGTCGATGTCTGAAGGCTATTCCCGTGTCGTCTGCATAAAGGGCGACCAGATTCCCTGGATTCTTAGGAATATCGTAGATATATATATGTTGTAGAGCAGAGGTCCTAGAACTGATCCTTGGGGCACTCCTGCTTCTACTTGTCTAGTGGTAGATAATGTGTCGTCTATTTTGACATAAAAATTCCGGTTCCTCAGGTAGTTTCTTATAATCTTGCAGGTTTTGGTGGTGTAGCCTGCCATCATCATCTTGTAGGCAAGTCCTTCGTGCCAAACTCGGTCGAAGGCTCTCTCGACTTCTAATAGCACTAATCCTGTGGCTTGTTCATTCTGAAATCCTTCAGTGACATATTCAGTGATCCTTAACAGTTGAAGTTCTGTGGAGTGATTTCTTCTGAATCCAAATTTTTCCGGTGGTATCAGATTCAGCGCTTCTGTTTCTTCATTGATTCTTTTTGCAATGATTCTTTCGACAATTTTTCCAAGTGCTGACAGTAGACTTATCGGCCTGTAGTTTTGTGGGAATTTCCTATCTTTTCCTGGCTTATTGAACACAATTTCTTCTGCTGTTTTCCATCTTTCCGGATAGTATTCTGTTCTCATCACTGCGTTTGCTATATTGGTTAGCACTGCTATTCCTTTTCTGGGCAATTTCCGTAACATAAAGTTTGTTACTTTGTCTTTTCCTAGAGCTTTTTTGTTCTTCAATTTCTTGATGATTTCTTTAATTTCCGTTGGTGTTGTTGGGTTTGGGATGGTATCGCCTTCCGGCGGTTCCAACATCAATTCTTCATTTCCTTCGACTTCTTCTTCTAAGTCTTCATTGTCATCGTCTTCTCTGTAAATGATTCTGGCTTCTCGTTCTATTGCGTCGACCAGCGCTTCGGCTTTTTCTAGCTTTGAGTAGGCCATCCCATTAGCTCCGTGTAAAGGGGGAATTTCGGTTTTCTCGCGTCGTAAGCACTTTTGCATTTTCCATGATGAGTGGTCTATGGTGTTTAGTTCCCTAACTCTTTGGTTTCATCTGTCTGTTCTCAGTTCACTCAGTGCATTTTTCAGCACTTGACTGTGTTTATTCAGCTCTTTCTTGTCTTCTTCTTGATGTGAAGTTCTGTAGTTCTTCGTAAGTTTTCTATTCCTCTTTATAAGCTCTTTTATTGCTTTTGGGGTTCCACCATGTGAATGTTCCGAGGCTGGTCTTTCGATTCTTCTGGTACTTTCCTCGTAGGCTTTTTGTGCGCACGTACTACTTACACGAAGGCTATATCATTTCGTCACGATGTCTGTATTTTTCGAATTTTGAGCCGAAAATGGTCTCAATCGACTATATTCGACTCACTGATGACGAATCCGTCGGAAAATTCGAGTCTGTCCGTCCGGCCGGCCGTCCGTATACATGATAACTCTCGAACGGAATGTCCTAAAAACTTGAAATTTTCAGGGTAGGTTCGAATCTCAAATTCCGCGGTTGAGTTCGTTATTGGGCAAAATTCGCCCAGGGGTTCCGTGAATATGGCCGCTCGAAATTTTGTTTTTCTGATTACTTCGAAACTACTGATTCGATCGGAGTGAAATTTTGCACTCAGATGGACAATTACATACTCAAGCTACATGCAGAATTTTGTCCAGCTCGCATGACCAGAACCATAGAAACCATAGAAAATCATAACTTTGTAATGGAAAAGCCTAGGGACTTGAAATTTTCAGGATAGGTGTGGATCGCGAATTTCGCGCTCACGTTCATTAATGAGCTGAAATAGACTAGGAGTTCCGTGAATAGGGCCGTTTGAAATTCGGTTTTCTTGATAATTTCAAAACTATGGGTTCGATCCTGACGAAATTTTGTATTTAAATTGAGAATGATATATTCGAGCTACATTTTTGAGCGCTCGTACTACTCACACGAGGGCTATCTCATTTCGTCACGATGTCTGTATTTTTCGAATTATGAGCCGAAAATGGTCTCAAACGACTATATTTTTTTCCTAATAGTTCCGAAACTACTGATCGGATTGGAATGAAATTATGCACCTAGCTGAGGAATAATGTATTCAAACTATGTGCAAAATTTTGTCCAGATCGCATCACCATAACCATAGTTACCGTAGAAAATTCTAGCGAATTATCGGAAAAAAAATTTATCAGCTGAAGCACTGACATGAAGTCTGGAGTTTCGCCTAAGTTTCAGAATTTTTTTGACAGCTGTCAAAAATTCCTTCAATTGATTTCTAAAACTGGAAAATTCGAATCTACCTACAAGGTGGATGTACGAGCGCTCAAAAGCTCCTGCCTTCACGGCAGTGCTTTTCGTAATTTTTTTATTCGAGTTTCTAATTTTTCAACTTCATCTTCTAGCTCTTCAGGGGTTCTTATCTGTGGAATTTCACTAATTTTCTCCTGAAGTATTTCACTGTACTCTTTCCAGTCTGTTAAATCTTTCGTTTGAAGTTCTTCTGTTATCGGTCTTCGTCCCAATTTGAGTTCTATTGGGTTGTGGTCTCTTCTTCTCTTGTACCCTCTTCTATAGTATGAAGTGTGAAATCTTGGGTAATATCTTCAATTATGACGATATCTAATACGTCCGGTAGGCCATTACTTCTGGGCAGGTAGGTCGGAATTTCAGACCCTAATACTATGGCATTTAGTTTTTCGGCGTACTTCTTAAGCTTCTTCCCATTTTGGTTTTCAGTTCTGTTATTCCATTCTCTTGATTTGCAGTTCATATCGCCAATAATGATGTTCGGGTAGTTTCCTTCAAGCATCATTTTCAGATCTACCTCTATCAAGTCATTTTGGGGTGGTTTGTAGGCTAATTTTCATTTGTCCTCGATTCGTATTAACTATTATCGAGACGGCTCCTATTCGCCCATTATTCAGTACATCGTCAAAATAGTGGTCGATGTTTATCTTGACTATTAGTGCTACGCCCCCTCCTGTACAATTTCTGTCATTTCTGTATATTTCATGGTCGGGAAATGAAATTCTATTTCTGGTAGATATTCTCGTCTCTTGAATGGCTATAATATCCGGTTGTTTCTCGGATATTATTTCTTCTATTTCAGATCTACGGGCTCGTAGACCGTTTGCGTTCCATGAGACTATCTTTAGGTTGTTTTTATTTTCGTTAGTCACTAGCTCCATTAATTAGGTTTAGTGAGTTTTCGGATCTTTTTTTCCATCTCTATTTCCAGGAATTTCATGAGCTTGCTCATGATATTTTTGGTGAAGGTATCTAGATCCTCGGTGGTTTCGGGTCCTTTCTTGTTGGTCTCTTCTTTCTTCTCTTGGCTGCTTTTCTTGGATTTTCAATTTTTTTGGGGCTCCTTTCTTCTGCTCTTGTTTAAGTGGTAACGTTTTCTTCTTTTTATCTTCTTCCTTCTGTTCTTGTTGGACAGTAGGCATCTTTTTCTCTTCTTCTTTTCTTGCTTTGGTCGCAGTCTTCTTTTTGGTCACCAGTTTTCACTCGCTACATTCTTTGTAGCTGGCTGGGTGACCTGTTTTTCCGCAGAGCGCACAGGTAGCATTTCTCTCCTCGTTTTTTTTTGTTAGCGTACAGATTTTACTATTGTGCGCTCCAGAGCATTTGACACATCTCCATGGGAATGTGCATTTACTTACTACTTATTTTGGGTTTTCACCAATAATAAGGGTATTGCCTTCTTGGTTTTGTTGGATGTCATCCTTATGACATCCGCGTCGGTAATGCCTTGCTCGGCGAGGTCTTCTAAGATGGTGTTAATATCGGCGTCTAGTGGCAGATAACGTACCACCGCGTAGATTCTCTTCTCTTCTTCTCTTTGGAGGGTGTAGAACTCTTTATTTCTCGACACGAGGAATTTCGTCATCTTCCTGTGGTCGTCGGGGGATTGAAGTACAACACGAATGCCGTCTCTCACAGTGGTCGCTCTCAGGTATTTAATACCCTTCATTTGCATCTCTCTCGAGATTTGTGTCCAGTCGGCCGTGCCTCTTAAAGTCACTGGAGGGACTTTCCCTTTTTTCTGCTCGATTGGAGCAGGGACTTCAATTTCTTCTGCGGGTGCAGAAGTAGCTTCTTCTGGGCGTTTTCCTTTATGCAATGCTGTAATATACGATTTCTTCGTAGGTGGCCCACCTGCAGCTGCATCATTAGTATTGGTAGGTTTTTTCGGGTCTTCTTTTTGGATTGGGGTTGACACTGTCTCCTCTATCCCAGGGGAGAAGCCATTTTCTTTTCTCTTAGCCCGTTTCCGCGGCTTCGAGGACTGAGACATTTCTGCTCTCAAGGATTTCACCTCATCTGATAAAGTTCATAACTTTCAGTTGACTCATTAGGCTGTTGATATGGTCCTTCTGTTCTTTTATAATCCGATCTTTGTCGGATTCGTCATTAACTTCTTCTTCTTCAACATCCATATCGGATATTTCTTCATCCGATAAGTTTTCTGCATCGGATTCTCTGTCCTCATTTGCAGAGTCGTATTCCGACATTTTGTCAGAGTGATTCAGCAAACGACACTTGGACACTTTTTCCACTTTTCACTAAATTCACTTTTGTCTCTTCAATGTAAAATAATCTGTGGAACCATCGATCTAAACCTGGACTCAACACAGTTATTTCTTCTTCTTCTTATCACTTCTATACGAGGTTCACTTGGCACACATGCGCATTTCTCAATACGTCTGCACTCCTCGAGGGTTCAATCGCTGAATGCTCCTTCCTGTGGTTCTTTATTCAAAGGTTTAGAAGAAGGTCCAATGGACTACCTAAATCTGACGTCACAAGTTTGTGGAGCTCAACGAACCTTTCCAAACAAACAAGCATGACAGGCAATCTACAAAGAGAATTATTTCCAACGAACGTGTAACGGTTGTTAGGTAAAAATAAGCCTTTTCAACCCTTGCTTCCTAATTTCACGTGTATTTTGTTCGTAATTCCATAAAATTTTGTGAGGTAAGTGTATTATTTGTCAATGATTTATGCTGTTAAATATATGTGGGGTTATGTAGCTACAGATTATTTTTCATATTTCCCTGTATTAAAATACTCTGGGGTGAAATTTCATTGCAATATCAATTAATATGTATTCTACTTTATTTCAAGTTCCTATAATTATACAAGACAAATGACAAAGAATACAACCAAAAGTATGATTCCTATAACTATACAGGGTCTTTCACGAGGAACCTCACCCATATTTATACGGGAAACTACTGAACGTATTTTCATGAAATTCAGCACTTATAAGTATTTCACGATGCTGATGAAATCTAAAATATTTTCAAGGCATGAGCACCTCCGGTTTTTCCGGAAATGACGTCAACTTCCGTTTTTCAAATTAGAACACCATTTTTTTATTGCAGAAATAGATTCCTTAGAAAATTTCAAGTTATTTTGATGTAACATTTTTCAGTTTTGGTTGGAAAATTCTCTCTGAGCGGGAAAATTCCAAAAAAAAATCGAAAATAGAGCTCCGCTGAAACAAGAATAACTTCGAGGTTTTTGGATGGAAAATTTTCATTTTTGGGATTTTTCAAGATGTAAGATTGATGTATCCACTTTAAAAATCGAAATCGCGATTCATGATACAGGGGGTGAAAAAATCGCTTTCAAAGTTAGGGATGACAAATCGTGAAAAATCAATTTTTTCAAATTAGAACCCCATTTTGTTATGGCAGATATTGAATCTACGTTAAAAAATAATGTGAGTGTATGCATCACACCCTTGCCCTAAAATGGATATTTTCTGAGTTATTCACAAAAAACTGTTTTTCGTCTTGAATTTTCAGCTATTTCTTTTCCCTTCACGCCAAAAAGATGAAATTTTCAGGAACTGTTATTTGAACCATGCTGTATATTTTTCACCCCTTCTTGAAACCGACTTCAAGTTACTATTAGGAGAACCATGGCAAACTCTCGCAGTTATAACTAGAGAAGATGCTCAAAGTTTTGACCGTTAATTTCTAGACATTTATTTATACGTCTCAGGAATGCTTCGTGCGTTGCTCTTCTTATTTCATCGGGAGGAAGAGATCTGCAAAAGTGTTTAAAAACCCAATTCACTCAATGTGTCAAATATCCTCTACAGGCTATTTGAAGATCGATGGTTGGCGAACAATGGTCCACATCTTTGGCCACCACGTTCTCCCGATTTAACTCCTTTAGACTATTATGTTTGGGGTAGGATAAAAAATATTGTCTACTCAACTCCCCTGACTGATAAAGAGGACTGCATAGAACGAGTCAGAAATGCGTTCAGGTTTGTTTAGATTTTTAGATTCATAGTTTTGAAACTCAATTTGGTTTTAAAAGACTTTTGCAGATCTCTTCCTCCCGATGAAATAAGAAGAGCAACGCACGAAGCATTCCTGAGACGTATAAATAAATGTCTAGAAATTAACGGTCAAAACTTTGAGCATCTTCTCTAGTTATAACTGCGAGAGTTTGCCATGGTTCTCCTAATAGTAACTTGAAGTCGGTTTCAAGAAGGGGTGAAAAATCTACAGCATGGTTCAAATAACAGTTCCTGAAAATTTCATCTTTTTGGCGTGAAGGGAAAAGAAATAGCTGAAAATTCAAGACGAAAAACAGTTTTTTGTGAATAACTCAGAAAATATCCATTTTAGGGCAAGGGTGTGATGCATACACTCACATTATTTTTTAACGTAGATTCAATATCTGCCATAAAAAAATGGGGTTCTATTTTGAAAAAATTGATTTTTCACGATTTTGTCATCCCTAACTTTGAAAGCGATTTTTCCACCCCCTGTATCATGAATCGCGATTTCGATTTCTAAAGTGGATACATCAATCTTACATCTTAAAAAATCCGAAAAATGAAAATTTTCCATCCAAAAACCTCGAAGTTATTCTTGTTTCAGCGGAGCTCTATTTTCGATTTTTTTTTCGAATTTTCCCGCTCAGAGAGAATTTTCCAACCAAAACTGAAAAATGTTACATCAAAATAACTTGAAATTTTCTAAGGAATCTATTTCTGCAATATAAAAATGGTGTTCTAATTCGAAAAACGGAAGTTGACGTCATTTCCGGAAAAACCGGAGGTGCTCATGCCTTGAAAATATTTTAGATTTCATCAGCATCGTGAAATACTTATAAGTGCTGAATTTCATGAAAATACGTTCAGTAGTTTCCCGTATAAATATGGGTGAGGTTCCTCGTGAAAGACCCTGTATAAGATATAGGATAGAGAACACAACTAATTCTACTTGAAATATATAATAAATAAGATGAAGAATATAATGAATAGGATGATCTGAATTTTTTTTTTCTTCATTTAATAAATAATTGAACGAAAGTATTCCCTTCCACGTTGCAAGATCCATTTTTCTTAAGTTTTTTTATAAAATAGTTTTGATTTGATGCATCTTATATTTTCCGGAAGGTTATTATATAGCTTTGGCGCCTTATATGTAATAGATCGTTGGCCTAACGCTTTGTTGGCTCTCGGCAGATATGCGTTCTTTATTCTCATACTTCGCGTGTTATATGAATGTTCAGGTTCATCTAGGTAAGATTTATTTGAGATGATCAGCACTGACTTCACATATATTTGTGTGATATCCAATATTTTCAGATCATCATAGAGTTTGTCGGATGAATATCGAAATGGTCTCCTCTGAAATCCTCTTTTGAATGACTAGCAGGGGTTCCACCAGAGCCTTGCGGGCTCTGTCCCACCCTATTATACCATAGCTCAATAACGATTCTGCGATAGCAAAATATATCTCTTTCAGTTTTTCTAGTGTATCTACATTTATGAAATTTGTACAAAAGGGAACGAACTTTCTTCTTGAGATTTTCTGTGTGAACGTCCCATTTAAGGCAAGAGTCGATGAATATTCCAAGATAACGTACACTACGGGCTGTCACAACATTTTGTCCATCAAAGACTATGCTGTATGTTGGTAGGTTGTGATCGAATGAAGAAAATGGTATTATTTTAGTTTTTGTGACATTCACCGTTAGTAAATTAGATTTGAACCAATCATTTATTTTAACCAAGTCCTCTTCTGTCTTTTCCTTTACTTAAGGCTGCCATCCGTCCGGGTTTCCCCGGATTTGTCCTAGTTTTTAGGGCGTCCGGGGAGCGTCCGGGCCGGATTTTATTTGTTGTCCGGGTATTGCAATTTTCAAGTGGAACCGTTTTTTCGCTTGGATCCCGGTTCGAAACTATTTCTAAAACATTTTGTGGTTGACGTCACCAGTTCGTGTATCGATAAAATGCCATAATTTCAAAACGGTGACGTCCTACCATTTGAATCTTCACAAAACGCACGAATGAACGAATCCATGATGAAATCAACAAACATAACCAATATTTTTTAAAAAGCTGTTTCCGAAAGCGCTCAAAAACCAGTCTATCCATGTCATAAAAGTACGAACTGCAGTTCGAACTATCCCAAAACTTGTTTTCGAACCGGAGTCAATTGTATCAAACCATTTGGTGCGTGAGGCCACCATTTCGACGCAAAAATATGAATATTTCAAAATGGACGAAATAGTTTTCAAAAATCGTCGCGCGAAAAATATCTATCCCCGGTAGAAATATCCTTTTTTTCTCTTCAAAATAATGGTTTCTACTACATCATGTTGCGTTTCTGTGTAACACGCTCACAAACTAATCAATTCCATCAGCTCCTTCATAGTAAAATATTCTTCATTGAAATACCAATAGATATACAGAAAACCGTATGAATAACTGTTGTCATTTTTTTGGAAAAAAATATCCAACTCCTAATTTCATCTTAAAATATCATACTTTCACATACCTAATGAACTATCATCATATCATATTTTATGAGGAAATTTGAAGTTGGATATTTCTTTCTAGAAAAATGACAACAGTTATTCATACGTTTTTCTGTATACCTACATATTGGTATTTTGCATGAAGAATATTTTACTATGAAGGAACTAATGGATTTGATTTATTTGTGAGCGTGTTACACAGACACGCAACGTGATGTAGTAGAAACCATTATTTAGAAAAAAATTACGAAAAGCACTGCCGTGAAGGCAGGAGCTTTTGAGCGCTCGTACATGCACCTTGTAGGTAGATTCGCATTTTCCAGTTTTAGAAATCTATTGAAGGAATGTTTGACTGCTGTCAAAAAAATCCTGAAACTTAGGCAAAACTCCAGACTTCATGTCGGTGCTTCAGCTGATCAATTTTTTTCCGATAATTCGCTAGAATTTTCCACGGTATCTATGGTCTTAGTGATGCGATCTGGACAAAATTTTGCACGTAGTTTGAATACATTATTCCTGAGCTAGGTGCATAATTTCATTCCAATCCGATCAGTAGTTTCGAAACTATCAGGAAAAAAATATCTTGAACGGCCATATTTACGGAACCACTAGTCTAATTTTGCTCATTGATGAACGTGACCGTGAAATTTGCGATCCAAACCCACCCTGAAAATTTCAAGTTCCTAGGCCTTCCCGTTCAAAAGTTAGAATTTTCTATGGTTTCTATGGTTCTGGTCATGCGATCTGGACAAAATATTGCTTCAATATATCATTCTCGATTAAAATACAAAATTTCATCTCGATCGAATGCGTAGTTTCGAATTTATCGAAAAAACAAAATTACAAACGACCGTATTTACGCAACCCCTTGTATAATGTTGCTCATAGATGAACGTGATCACGAAATTCAAGATCCACACCTATGCTGAAAACTTCAAGTCCCTAGGCGTTTCCGTTCAAAAGTTACAATTTTCTATGGTTTCTATGGTTCCGGTCATGCGATCTGGACAAAATTCCACATGTAGCTTGAACACTTCATTTTCCATTCGAGTGCAAAACTTCATCTCGATCAAATCTGTAGTTTTCAAGTAATCAGGGAAACAAAACTTTGAACGGCCATATTTACGGAACCCCTGGTGGAATTTGGCCCATTAACGAACTTAACCGAGCCATTCGGGAACTGAACCCACACTGAAAATTTCAAGTCTCTAGGTTGTTCCGTTCGAGAGTTATCGTGCTTACGGCCGGCCGGCCGGACGGACAGACTCGAATTTTCCGACGGATTCGTCATCAGTGAGTCGAACATAGTCGATTGAGACCATTTTCGGCTCAAAATTCGAAAAATACAGACATCGTGACGAAAT
Organism: Aphidecta obliterata; assembly: GCA_963966015.1. NCBI lineage: Eukaryota > Metazoa > Arthropoda > Insecta > Coleoptera > Coccinellidae > Aphidecta > Aphidecta obliterata. The sequence continues at coordinate 31,163,605 of OZ014431.1, forward strand.
GATATAGCCCTCGTGTAAGTAGTACGAGCGCTCAAAAATAGTATATTATTTCATAAGGATGAAAAGTCACTTCTCCTCCGAATGGAATATGTTATTTTTTTTTCAAACGCTTTGAAATTCATTGAAATCTGGGGATTAGATTCATATTTACGATCGTTATAATTGAGTGATTAATAGAAAGTTTGCCTAGTTACGGTTGTCTCGCAAAATTAATTTTGATAGTTAATTACACTTTTCCTTACGGCGTACGGAAATGGAATTCATCGTCGACATAGCAACTCATTTCCCTACAGCGGAGGAGAAGTAGAACCTTTCGATGATCCTGTCAGTCGAAATATGACGTTGTTTCTGTTCGTTTGAAAAAAAAAGATATTTCTACCGGGGAAAGATATTTTATGTTTTTTTTTCAGAGCGCCTGATAGCTCTTCTTCACAGTATTTCAGGATTTTCCAGTCATTCTGGGATACCCTGTATGAGAGGAAAATAATTCATGGTATAATTCAAAAATTGAAAAAATTAAGAATCTCCTGAAATATTTTTTCTTTATAAAAGGTAGTTGAAAAAATATGTCCGGGTTTTTAGATAAAATGTCCGGGGTTTTTAAGCTTCTTGTCCTAGTTTTCAGATTACAGAGATGGCAACCCTACCTTTACTTCATCCCATGAATTAGCAAAATATATGATGACTGTATCGTCAGCGAACGAAACGATTTCTCCAGTAGTTTTAGTGGCAAGCAAGCAGTTCAAATATATTAAAAATAGTACAGGACCAAGAACTGTGCCCTGTGATACACCACAGGGAGTCGATACTGAACTACTTATTATCTCATTTATTTTGACTGTTTGTACGCGATTTTCGAGAAAGTTTCTGAAAAGTTCAAGTGGAATTCCTCATATGCCCAGATATCCAAGCTTTTTCAGCAAAGAGCCTATGACAGACCGTGTCAAAGGCCTTCGCTAAATCTACGAAAACTCCCAAACATGGTTGTTTATTATCCACAGCAGCGTATATTTGTGAAGTGAGGTACTCTATGGCATCCTGGGTACTTCGATTTTCCCTAAACCCATATTATTGTCTGTTTGAAATTATATTATGTAAGTAAAGATAATCCATAAGACGTCTTTTGATTATTTTCTCAAACAATTTAGAGAACACCGATGTGAGCGAAATCGGTCGGTAGTTTGCCACATATGATTTGCTTCCTCCTTTAAAAATTGGTATTATGATTGCTGTTTTGAAAGCTTGTGGGACTATTCCGGTATGAATGCACAAGTTGAAGATGAGGCACAAGGGTGCAGCTAAATACTCTGATAACAGTTCGACCATTTCATTTTTAATCCATTCTGGGCCCGGTGATTTATCATTTTTTATTTCGTTTATAGAGGTGGGACGGAGATATATATAGAATTTGGAGATATTGTATGTTGTTCTTTTGAGTCATTATTTTTTATTTTTGATGCCAGCTTCGAGCCTATTCCATCGCATTTTCACCATTTCTTTATCATCAAGGAATTCCATTATTGAAAAATCTTTAGAACGTGTTTTGAAGCCATTCTGTAACCGAAATCTGAAAGAATGAATAAAATTTCCACTAACTTGTAACTTATCACGTATCTTCAAACTCCACTAGAATTATTATTTGGAACCCAGTGATATTTAATGCAAACTAAATGCATAACTATATTTCCTATATTTCAGAAACCTGAAAATAGCCAAGCAATGAAATATTACACCAGAATATTTTAATACAGTTGGAAATATGAAAAATAATCATTAGCTACATAACCCCACATATATTTAACAGCCTAAATTATTAACAAATAATTCACTTACCTAACAAAATTTTATCTAATTTCGAAGAAAATTCTCGTGAAATAAGGAAGCAAGAGTTGAAAAGGCTTATTTTTACTTAAAACCGCTTAACGTTCGTCGGAAAGAATTCTCTTTGTAGATTGCCTGTCATGCTTGTTTGTTTGGAAAGGTTCGTTAAGCTCCACCCACTTGTGACGTCACGGATTGAAGGGTCTTGGGTATATTTTGTCTCATCATTTATATTCACATGTGAACCTATTTCCCAAAATACCAACGAATCCAACACTTGTGATAATACGTAGCAGTTGAAGCAAAATATTCAGTCATGATTTTGTTTTCGGTGATAAGATCTAATCTATATATTATTATGTAACTGTAAAAATTCCAACGAGGATGAACTTTCTGTTATACTTGAACTATCTCAGAAGTTTATTTTTGGAAATAATAAACCGAAAAAATGGAACTTTTACTCTACGTTAATGAGTTTTGGCCACTGGCCATGGTTTTTGTGTCAGATAAGAAAGAGAAAAATGAATGCAAGCAAATTTTCATGATGATATTGGACGTGAGAAACAGGTTTGTTTTCATTTGTCAGCAGACATAGATGTTGACATATTTTTAACTTAATTTTTTGACCTACCTTGGAAAGTCGAGCAACAGATTCTTCATAACCCTTTGACAAATGCCATTCCATGATTGTGGTGAAGATTTTGGATAAAGTATTATCGTCGAAGGCATCCAGACAAATGATTACGTTATGTCTAAGGAATCGATCTGTTACCTCATTTCTTCCCCCCCCTGGTGGTCCCATAGCTCCAACGAACATCTGGAAACAAGTTATTTACCATTTTTTAACATATTTAGGTACTAATGTTTTCTAGGTACCAAGGGTAGGTCTTCTAGATCGAGGGTTTGTAAGTCGCCCGAAGGGATACTCTTGGAATACCCGCGGCGCATAAAAACTCTTTTGTCACTTGTTAATGAATCCACACTAAAAGTTTATCAAAATTAAGTGAATAGAAAATTCTTTAAAATACGAGCGAAGTTTTGGGAGGGAAAATCCTCAGGGATGAACTATCTCCGATAGGTAGAACAGTGTGAGACTTCCTGTGAAGCACGACCTACTCCTACTCCGGACATTTATTGCCTATCAATCTTTCGACTCTTCTTGTCTGTATCTCTTTGGCGAACTTTGTCGTGTGATAGTAATTATTATTAACTATTATTATTATTATTATTACTATTAATTTCATAGGAGAGTCTCTTCTTTTTTGAGCGCTCGTACAACTTACACGAGGGCTATATCATTTCGTCACGATGTCTGTATTTTTCGAATTTTGAGCCGAAAATGGTCTCAATCGACTATGTTCGACTCACTGATGACGAATCCGTCAGAAAATTCGAGTCTGTCCGTCCGGCCGTCCGTAAGCACGATAACTTTCGAACGGATCAACCTAGAGACTTGAAATTTTCAGTGTGCGTTCAGTTCCCGAATGCCTCGGTTAAGTTCGTTAATGGGCCAAATTCAACCAGGGGTTCCGTAAATATGGCCGTTCAAAGTTTTGATCCCCTGATTACTTGAGAACTACAGATTCGATCAAGATGAAATTTGGCACTCAAATGGAGAAAGAGGTTTTCAAGCTACATGTGAAATTTTGTCCAGATCACATGACCAGAACCATAGAAACCATAGAAAATTGTAACTTTTGAACGGAAAGGCCTAGGGACTTGATATTTTCAGGATAGGTGTGGATCTCGAATGTCGTGATCACGTTCATCTATGAGAATAATTAAACGAGGGGTTCCGTAAATACGGTCGTTTGAAATTTTGGTTTCTCGATAATTTCGAAACTTCGGATTCGATCGAGATGAAATTTCGTATTTTAATCGAGAATGATATATTAAAACAATATTTTGTCCAGATCTTATGACCAGAACCATAGAAACCATAGAAAAACTTTTGAACGGAAAGGCCTAGGAACTTGAAATTCTCAGGGTGGGTTTGGATCGCGAATATCGCGGTCATGTTCATCAATGAGCGAAATTAGACTAGGGGTTCCGTGAACATGGCCTTTCAAAATATTTTTTTGCTGATAGTTCCGAGAATACTGAGCGGATTGGGATGAAATTTTGCACCATGCTGAGTAATAATGTATTCAAACTACGTGCGAAATTTTGTCCAGATCGCACCACCAAGACCATAGATACCGTAGAAAATTATAGCGAATTATCGAAAAAAAATTGATCAGCTGAAGCACGTACATGAAGTCTGGAGTTTCGCCTGAGTTTCAGAATTTTTTTGACAGCTGTCGAAAATTCCTTCAATTGATTTCTGAAACTAGAAAATGCGAATCTACCTACAAGGTGCATGTACGAGCGCTCAAAAGCTCCTGCCTTCACGGCAGTGCTTTTCGTAATTTTTATATATAAAACTAGCTGACCCGGCAAACGTTGTTTTGCCATATCTCTCCCTTTTTTCGCAATTTCAAAATTGCTCGAGGCCTTCGGCCTCTCTTACCTTAGAAAAGCCCGTTTCTCCCTCTCGAAAACGCGGGGGACGCTTCGCGCCCCCGGTCTCTCCCTTTTTTCACAATTTCGAAATTGCTCGAGGCCTTCGGCCTCTCGTCTCAAAATAACCTAACCTAAACCTAACCTAACCTAACCTAGCTGACCCGGCAAACGTTGTTTTGCCATATCTCTCCCTTTTTCCGCAATTTCAAAATTGCTCGAGGCCTTCGGCCTCTCTTACCTTAGGAAAGCCCGTTTCTCCCTCTCGAAAACGCGGGGAGCGCTTCGCGCCCCCGGTCTCTCCCTTTGTTCGCAATTTCAAAATTGCTCGAGGCCTTCGGCCTCTCTTACCTTAGAAAAGCCCGTTTCTCCCTCTCGAAAACGCGGGGGACGCTTCGCGCCCCCGGTCTCTCCCTTTTTTCGCAATTTCGAAATTGCTCGAGGCCTTCGGCCTCTCGTCTCAAAATAACCTAACCTAAACCTAACCTAACCTAACCTAGCTGACCCGGCAAACGTTGTTTTGCCATATATCTCCCTTTTTTCGCAATTTCAAAATTGCTCGAGGCCTTCGGCCTCTCTTACCTTAGAAAAGCCCGTTTCTCCCTCTCGAAAACGCGGGGGACGCTTCGCGCCCCCGGTCTCTCCCTTTTTTCGCAATTTCGAAATTGCTCGAGGCCTTCGGCCTCTCGTCTCAAAATAACCTAACCTAAACCTAACCTAACCTAACCTAGCTGACCCGGCAAACGTTGTTTTGCCATATCTCTCCCTTTTTCCGCAATTTCAAAATTGCTCGAGGCCTTCGGCCTCTCTTACCTTAGGAAAGCCCGTTTCTCCCTCTCGAAAACGCGGGGAGCGCTTCGCGCCCCCGGTCTCTCCCTTTGTTCGCAATTTCAAAATTGCTCGAGGCCTTCGGCCTCTCTTACCTTAGAAAAGCCCGTTTCTCCCTCTCGAAAACGCGGGGGACGCTTCGCGCCCCCGGTCTCTCCCTTTTTTCGCAATTTCGAAATTGCTCGAGGCCTTCGGCCTCTCGTCTCAAAATAACCTAACCTAAACCTAACCTAACCTAACCTAGCTGACCCGGCAAACGTTGTTTTGCCATATCTCTCCCTTTTTTCGCAATTTCAAAATTGCTCGAGGCCTTCGGCCTCTCTTACCTTAGAAAAGCCCGTTTCTCCCTCTCGAAAACGCGGGGGACGCTTCGCGCCCCCGGTCTCTCCCTTTTTTCGCAATTTCGAAATTGCTCGAGGCCTTCGGCCTCTCGTCTCAAAATAACCTAACCTAAACCTAACCTAACCTAACCTAGCTGACCCGGCAAACGTTGTTTTGCCATATCTCTCCCTTTTTTCGCAATTTCAAAATTGCTCGAGGCCTTCGGCCTCTCTTACCTTAGGAAAGCCCGTTTCTCCCTCTCGAAAACGCGGGGAGCGCTTCGCGCCCCCGGTCTCTCCCTTTGTTCGCAATTTCAAAATTGCTCGAGGCCTTCGGCCTCTCGTTGTTCTGGCTATTAAAAAATAAGGGTTGATCGTAGAAGGGTGAAAATTGGGGATTTTATGTATTTTTGTATGTTGTATCATAAAAAAATAGAAATTAGAAATTTTGTCCAAAAAATAAAAAAAAAAAATTCAGGGGTGGACTACCCCTAACATTTAGGGGGATGAAAAATAGATGTTGGCTGATTCTCATAGATACCGGATAAGCACAAAAAATTTCATTAAAATCGGTTAAGCCGTTTCAGAGGAGTATGGCAACGAAAACTGTGACACGAGAATTTTATATATTAGAAGAATGATAAATTTTTAAAGCCAGATGGAACCATCCAATTGTTATCATTAAAATATCCTAAATTAAAAAAAAACGCTATTCCCAAAGTTTTTCCAAATTTACCGAAGTATCTCACAAAATCAACTCCAAAACCGAGGACCGATCCTCAGCTTAGAAAAAATGAAATCATTTCTCGGCAGAATAATGAAATAGAAGCCTTTTTGAGTTCGGACATGATCAAAGATTTCGATGACCTAATCAATAATTATTCAATCAAAATTGATGTATCAGGATGGGAGATTGAGAAATTCGATGAAAAGATTCATTTTTAAATAATTAATTTCGAAAAATCATTATCTGTGGATGTTTCAGTTCAAATAGATAGAGACCTTAGATTAAAATTATTTATTAAAAATATTCAGATCTCTCAAAATGATTTAAAATGGATTCTTCCGTACGATCTAACACTTAGTAGGTGGTCTCAACTTACAAATTTACTTTCTCGTTATAAAAATGTAAATAATGAAGATGCTGTACCTGAAGAATTTATGTTAGATTTATTGAAAAGTTCTTTAGCTTCCTTAGAGTTATTTTTAGCTGATAGAAATAATGAAAATTTTGACAAATTCAGACAGGTAGAAATCATTACAGACCAATTACGACAGGTCATAGCAAAAAGAATTAAATATTCATCAAGTACTATAATTATGTCATTTATATTATTTTCACAGTCATCTTCATGTTATGAATTAATGAGAAAATTTTTTATTTTGCCTTCTAAAGGGTATTTGAGATCAATTTCTTCGTCATTAGAAATATCCCCTAATTCTGACAGTGGAAATAAAAACTATCTCTCAAATGTATCTCATAACTTGCCATTATTGGATCGTGTAGTAGTTCTTTTAGTTGATGAAATTTATATCAGTTCTCGTCTAGATTATAGATCAAAAAATATTATTGGTAGCGCAATTAATTCTTCCAACGATTTAGCTAAAACGGTACTATCATACATGATAAGTTCAGCTTTTGGAAATATAAAAGAAATAGTGAAATTGTTACCGGTTCAGAAAATAAAAGGTACGGAAATGGTAGACATAACCCAAAATATTATTTCTTTCGTTCAAAATTGTGGTTTTGAAGTTTTGGCCGTAATAACGGATAATCATTCGATTAACAGAGTAATGTTCAACAAATTTTCTGATTCATTCAAAATTAAAAATCCGAACGACGATGAAAACCGAATTTTCTTGACTTTTGATCCAGTGCACATATTCAAAAACATTTGGAAAAATTGGTTGAATCTAAAAAACGTTGATAAAACTTTTACGTTTTGCGATTGGGATGACTTAAAAACGGTTCGATATGCGAAATTTCAAAATTTAATCGATATCTATGAAAAAGAAAGAAACGCTCTTGTAAAACAAGCTTTCAAACTCAACCACAAGTCTCTCTTCCCTTCAGTCTTCGAAAGACAAAAAGTCATATTAGCAGATAATATTTTTCATTATTCCACAATATCTGCCTTGAAGACCAATTCAATGAACGATACGGCTCAGTTTATCGAAATATTCAGAAAGTGGTGGGATATATTCAATACAAATTCATATATGAAGGGTATAATAAAAAGGAATGAAATTTCAACGCCTTTCGAGAAGGATAGTTTCGAAAATGACGTGAAATTAAATTTTTTGAAAAAATTTATTATTTGGCTGGATAGGTGGCATAAACTTTCGGGATTTAATGGAAAACTTTCAAAAGAAACATATGCTGCTATTCGACAATCCACAATAGTTCTGATAGAAATGGTCGAATATTCTTTCAAAATTTATAGGGAATTGAAGTACATATTAGCGGGAAAATTTAGCACCGACAATTTAGAAAAAAGGTTCGGTTTATATAGATCGCTTTCAGGGTGTAATTATAATGTTTCTTTCGATGACATTTTAGGAGCAGAAAAAAAAATTAGAATCAAGAAAGTTTTCAAACTATCGGAGAAAATGTATACACTTAAGGAAATTAAAGAAAATTTCAACTCCGAGGACTTCATATGCGAGGAAAAATATTCGGACGATAATAGCAAAATAATTTCAGATTTTTTGTTCATTTTAGATTCAGATTATCTCCAAAATAGTGACATAGATAATTCCGCAAAAATTTATGTTTCAGGCTATGCTGCGCATTCAATTTCTAAAAAACTTTCATGTCACGAGTGTATTTCATTAATTAGGGCAGCAAAGGGAATCAAAATTAATAATGAATATTTCGACAATCTGCAAAGAAACGGCTTGTCAATCGCCACCGAATCAGTTAATTTCATATTTGTTCATATGTGTTCGATTTTGGAATTCATTTTAAATGATGAATCAACTTTATCAAGATTTCTACATATTTCAAATCAAAAAATGATTTTATGCGAACTTACTATTCGTAGCATTGAATTGGACTTCTTTTATTCAGAATTTACAGAAACTTGTAGTTGTGGTTCGAATGCAAAAAACATTTTAAATTCACTCTGCTCCATTTTCGCGAATTTACTGCTCAAAAATTATGTGAAAAATAGAAATAATGATTCAAAAGTCGAGGAAATGGAGAAGAAAAGAAAACATTTAGGAGATGACAAAAAAAAACCATTGAAGAATAAAAAATTATTCACTTTGTTATGAGTTTTTCGAAATTTTCATTACTTAATATATTTCTATATTTATTTATTTATTTGTTATGTTTGAGAGTTTATATTTATGTTGAGAATTTTATTTGAGTTTTTTTTTTTGGCAAGAGATGACCTTACACCTTCCCGTGGTTCTTGCTGAACAATAAATTGAATAAAAATTCAGAGAAATATCATTTCAATTTCAACTTTATCATGAGATTATTGTGCAAAACTAACTGAGATATTCAATTTATTGACGTAGAAGTAGGGTCTTATGTTCCTTCTTCTCTCAGCAAAAAATTAATTTGATGACTTGACTAGTGATTTGAATGTGAAATAATACTATATCTCGCGCTATCGCTCCGCACTAGTATACCTACCATTTACGTTCGGATGCGACGATGCCAGACTTCGTTCCAGGCTATCTATAAAGACGGCTGTGGTGGAACCGTGCTCCATGTCAGAAAATTTCTTTCCCGACCGGAGGATTCGAACCCGGGACCAATCAAGCAGACCGGCACCGAAGTCGAACGCACAAACCACTGCGCCACGGCCCCGTGTACCCCCCCGTACCCGTATCTATCCTGAAAATTTCGAGTCACTAGGCCTCTACGTTCGAAATTTATAATTTTCTATAGTTTTTATGGTTCTGGTCATGCGATCTGGAAAAAACAGGGCTTGAATATATCATTCTTCATTAAAATACAAAATTTCGTCACGATCAAACCCATAGTTTTGAAATGATCGGGAAAACAAAATTTGAAACGATTATATTTACGGAACCTCTAGCCTAATTTCGCTCATTAGTAAACGTGACTGCGTCATTCGAGATCCACACCTATCCTGAAAATTTCAAGTCCTTAGGCCTTTCCATTACAAAGTTATAATTTTCTATGGTTTCTGTGGTTCTGGTCATGCGATCTAAACAAAATTCTGAAATTTTCACCTGGATCGAATCAGTAGTTTCGAAGTAATCGGCAGAACAAAATTTCGAACAGCCATATTTACGGAACCTCTGGTCGAATTTTGCCCAATAAAGAACTTAATCGCGGCATTCAAGATTCGAACCCACCCTGGAAATGTTTAGGTCGTTCCGTTCGAGAGTTATCGTGTATACGTACGGCCAGACGGAGACTCGAATTTTTGGATGGATTTGTCATCAGTGAGTCGAACTCTATCGATTGAGACCTTTTTCGGCTCAAAATTCGAAAAATACAGACATCGTGACGAAATGATATAGCCCTCGTGTAAGTAGTATGAGCGCTGAAAAATTTGATGTATGCAACTCATCAATTGCTGAATAAGTACCTGCTCAAACAATTTGCATCAATTTGGAAACACCTCGTAAAATGCTTTCTCTCAAAGAGAGTTAATTTTCGATGAACTAGAATCTGTTTCTGAATAAATAAATATATTTTTTCGGCAACCGTCCGGAAAGTACTAACTTCCCAGTACGTTTCCCGTAGCAACGCAATTACGACTGACACCTACGACGCTGTTATCATTGGTTATATAGAAATCTGGGTGGGTCTGATTTCGATAAATACAATTGATCATTACCATAGCAACGAAATACCAACATGAAATTAGTTGCCATTTTGATTTTCGGAAGTTTGGAGTGTTTTTGGTCGCATTTATCGCAATAAAGAAATGTGTCTCATTGATTTGTTATTCCTACACGGTTGCCGAAAAAATAGTGTACGCAACACGTCCAAAAACAGTTTTTTTGGACGAGTAGACAAAATTCTAGGACGAGCGTTAGCGAGTCCTGGAAGTCTATTTTTTCGGCAACCGTGTAGGAATAACAAATCAATGAGACACATTTCTTTATTGCAATAAATGCGACCAAAAACACTCCAAACTTCCGAAAATCAAAATGTCTACTCGTCCAAAAAAACAGTATTTTCCGGACTTGTTACGTAAATTACTATTAATGCCAAAAATTCCATATTCTAACAATAACGGAATATCAGTTATATTCAAAGAGATGGTTTCTTATTTCAAAAGATATTATTATGATGACATTCGCCACAGAGTGACATGATGTACATAAACAAAGTTCAGCACAGATTTATTTCACGTGAATAAATATTACTTTCGCGTAAGTCCGAGATATTTCTTAGTATATAACTAGGTTTCTCTGTAATATGGCAAGAAATAATATCTTTCTCATTACAGAGATATTTCTCGCGCCGTATTTAAAGTCGATATTTCTCCCATGCTTAGAAATATTCTTCAATTGAAAGAAATTGTTCTCAGGGTGTCGATTATTTTTGCTTTGTTGGCGTTTTTGAGCGCTCTTACTACTTACACGAGGGCTATATCATTTCGTCACGATGTCTGTATTTTTCGAATTTTGAGCCGAAAATGGCCTCAATCGACTATGTTCGACTCACTGATGATGAATCCGTCGGAAAATTTGAGTCTGTCCGTCCGTCCGTCCGTCTGGCCGTCCATCCGGCCGTGAGCACTCTCGAACGGAACAACCTAGAGACTTGAAATTTTCAGTGTAAGTTCAAAACCCAAAGGCCTCAGTTGAGTTTTTTAATGGGCAGAATTCCACCAGGGGTTCCGTGAATATGGCCGTTCAAAATTTTATTCTCCTGATTACTTCGAAACTACCGATTCGATCGAGATGAAATTTTGCAATCAAATAGAGAACTAGGTGTTCAAGCTACATGTGCAATTTTGTTCAGATTGCATGACCAGAACCATAGAAACCAAAGAAAATGGTAACTTTCGAACGGAAACGCCTAGGGACTTGAAATTTTCAGGATAGGTGAGATTCTGGAATGTCGTGATGACGTTCATCTATGAGCAAAATTATACTAGGGGTTCCCTGAATATTGTCGTTTGAACTTTAGTTTTCTTGATAATTTCAAAACTACAGATTCGATCGAGACGAACATTTGTATACTAATGGAGAAGGATATATTCAAGCTACCTTTCTTTAGATCGCATGACCAGAACCATAGAAACCATAGAAAATCAAAATTTTTAAAGGGAAAGGCCTAGGGACTTGAAATTTTCAGGATAGGTGTGTATCTGAAATATCGCGTTCACGTTCATCAACGAGACGAATTATACTTGGGGTTCCGTACGGTCGTTTGAAATTTAGTTTTCTCGATAATTCCGAAACTACGGATTCGATCGATACAAAATTTTGTATTTCAATGGAGAATGATATATTCAAGCTACATTTTGTTCTGATCGCATGACCAGAACCATAGAAACCATAAAAAATTATAACTTTCGAACGGAAAGTCCTAGGGACTTGAAATTTTCAGGGTAGGTTTGGATCGCGATTGTCGCAGTCACGTTCATCAATGAGCAAAATATGTTTAGGCGTTCCGTAAACATGGCCGTTCAAAATATTTTTTTCCTGATCATTTCGAAATAACTGATTGGATCCGAATGAAATGCTGCACATAACTGAAGAATAATGTATTCAAACTACATGCCAAATTATGTCCAGATCGCATTGCCAAGACCATAGATACCATAGAGAATCTTATCGAAAATAAATTGTTCAGCTTAAGCACTGGAGTCTGGAGTTTCGCCTTAGTTTGAGAATTGTTTTGACAGCTGTTAAAAAAATTTCAATTTGTTTCTGAAACTGGAAAATGCGAATCTACCCAAAAGGTGGATGTATATGCTATTCTGTATATTGAACTGGAGAAATGACAAATTATTATTTTGGGAATCATATACCGAATAATATATGGGAATAATTGTGAATGAGTCATTGAGAATTCTGTTATATAAAGAACACAAATTTATATTCAACAATCCAGCGTTAAAATAATTTTTTCTACGTCTGTGTGTTTTAATTAAACCACTTTCCTGCACGCATTTTAGTCTGAAGGTATCACTTTCCTGCTCGTAAGTGGGTCTTGCTTAGGCCTACCAAACCCAGGACGTTACACAGGTTACAATTTCAGACGATCCTCGGCAACGTATCTAGAATATTCAGGCTAAGAGATAACCAACATAAAACGTGTTGGAGGTCGACTGGTGGTGTTGCTGAAGGTTATTTCGAGGACTCCGTAGAACAGAAGAAAACCATATGTTTTAGCACTTAAATAGAAAATAAAAAGTCAGCGTACTGTATCGGATGAAATGAATTTGGCTAAAACCGGAAAATGCACCACAACTCTTCAGTTGTTCTTACCCTCATTACTGGATTTAATCTGCCTGGGGATCCCCTCTTATCTGGAACTCCAACACTGACGCTGTTGTTAAAAATAATAGTTTGTTCGAAAAATGAGTCTGTAACACTTTGATTATGGAAAAATAACGGAAATCGAAAGCAAAAGGATGCGACTCGTACACTACGTTCATCATCACTTATTGTTTCTCTCCAATTACTTCTCTTCGCATGCGCACAGTGCCTCTCCAGAAGCATACGCGCCAAATATAAACTTGAAAAATGAACTGTTGCACTAACAATCTCGAATAAAATCATTTCTTGTACTGACAATAATTGTCAGTTGCATTTTTTGCAACCGATGCCTTCTCCGTCATCTTCACGCATTTGCAATCTACGAGGGATACTCTCAACAGCCAGTTCCCCCAACTAACTACTCTGGATTGGCTATTCTGGCTCATTTGCAGAATGCAACAAATTGTGTTTTCGACGATACTCAATAATTGGTGGATCTTTATTGAAAGTTTTGTATGTTGAAATGAAATATGAATTTTCAATGTGCTTCTTGAATCTATATGCCATAAAAAATTTTGTTCTTAATTCATGAGTAAAGTCGCGTCATTCGGGTCAACGGTAGTCGCGTGCGGAAAAGTATTGCTTTCCGCACTTGTTAGGAAAATATCTATTTTTAACGTTTTATATTTTTCTGAGGAATCAAAGATGAAATTTATTTGGTCTCTTACCACATCAACTATATGAAGCATAGCTGTATCTCTAGCAAACCAGTGTCCGTGGTTTATCCATTGTCTCAGTAATTCAATAGGTGGTTGAGCTCCCCACTGCTCTTTTTGTGGCATTCCAACATCATCAACGAAAAGAATACATTTTTTTCCCATCGAAGGTCCATAAACGCCGCGTCTCCTTTTGTCTAACTTTGCCATTACCATTTCTTGTGTCTATAAATCATATAAATAAAATAGAAATGTTCTTCTTTGAAAATAATGTCTTTAATTCGTTGGATCCACGAAATTATACCTAGAGAATAGTATCAAAGTATCATGAGGAATATGATCAAATCCGTTCACGGTGAACTTTATGTGGAAAGGAAGAGGTATCACATTGTGTTGTCAATATTGGGTTATATTCAACGGAGGAACTATGAAACAAATTATCATAGATAAAGAAATAAATTTATTTGCAAAAGATACACCTGATATTTACGCAGTGAAAAACTACGAAGCCAGAATCGATCTTGAAGTCGATGAATATTGAAGCGAAAAACGTAAACCAGCACAATTGAAAGAGAAAAGAGATACAGGGACAAATTCCAGGAATCCTATGGCCCTTCTGCTGCTTCGGAAACACCATATTATATTTTATTGATGAAAAGACTTCAGGGAGTTGAATTACATGATTGTTCCTCAATCACAACCATTCCAATCAATCGAATATTTAGTAATATAAACAAAAAATTGTGAATATTTATTTAATCTTGACATGAATTGAGTATTTCGGCCTTTTCCACCACGAAAAGAAGGTTACTTTCAATGGACGTGTTTTAGTTTGCATTGAAGAAAAGCTACCTTTTAAAAAATTCTGAGTGATATAATGAGAATACACAAATTATCAGATTTCACAGTGAACTACATAGATTGTAATGAAGTTCGATTTCTAAACATCGAAATTCATCAAGTATCACTTCAAAACGCCGCAACCGAACATAAACCCTCCAAGATCTTTCATAGTATACTCTGAAAGCGGCGCAAGGAGTTTCAAAAAGACGAGTGCGACGTTCTGTTTTTTTTTTGGAATCGCATGTGTCGCGAGAGTCGAGAAAAATCGAGCGGGGATTCATGATTCGAGAGGCATCCAATAATCGAGACGACTGTGTTGAAAAAAAATTATCGAGACGACTGTGTTGAGAGAAAATTATCGAGACGACTGTGTTGAGAGAAAATTATCAGAACGCCGTGTGGAGAGAAAATTATCAGACCGCCGTGTTGGGAGAAAATCATTCAGACCGCCGTGTTGAGAGAAAAGGTAATAATTATTCACACCGTCGTGGTGAACGAGCATTATTTTCCGGAGGGCGAACCGAGTAAAGACCGCAAGGTAAAGTACCTGAGTTTTTCTTGTCCGGCATCAGACCAAAACCGTGCCACCGTGCAGCGTCCGATTTTTACTTCGAAATTCCTGGCTGCTATTCCGTAATTAGTAACTCGAAATCACTCAAAACCTGTCCGACTGATACCGTATTTTCGGGATATTTCCCTTATTGTATATAATCTCCTACCTTATGTGAGCTGTAGAAATTGTCTTTTATTTTAGTTTTTCTGGTGTATGAACCAATATATATCTTTAGTTAATTTTCAGTCAGTGATTTTATTTCCCTTTAATCTGTACTAGCCTCTGCTATAACTCGAATTTGAAATCATCATTTTATCGCCAACAGCCTAGATAAGCCAGACCCTGTCTCCGGCTTCAGTAGCTACCTGGTGGTTTACTATATTTCCACATTAAAAATATAGTTGGCGCCCGAGAAAAAGGAAAATTATTATACTTTAAAAAAATTAGCAGAAATTCATAAAATGGCGGAGAAAACCCCGTTACAAGATGATATATCAATTTTATCAAAATCTTTCTATGGCCATATAAAGCACCTCTATATCAATTACCTACTAGGAGCAATAATGAAAGAAGGTTTCATATAAGAGCTGTCCAAATGCACATTTTCATTGGACTGGCAATATTTGACCCACATCATAAAACACAACCCAACTTTTCAAATAAATTATACAGGGTATTTCCATAATTGTATTTCCATAATTGGAACTTAGAGGTGTTAGTATCAATCATTTTCTGTCGTTTGAGCCATATTTATTGATTACCGAAACTTCAACAGTTTCCGAGATATTTGAGTTCATGTGTTTTTCAGAAAATTTCTCACCTTACTCATTTTTCGTCAATTTTTTCAGTTCAAGTTCACCAAGTTTGATTATGGATTATTTTCAACAGAAAAGTATATGACATGTATGACAAAAGCAAAACTATGCTGTGATAGATGTTGAAAAATGAATAAGTATAAGTTGAAAGTTGGTATACGAAGAAAAAAATAGTCAATTTTCAAATATCTATTTGCCTGCAACTTTCGAATTCCACGATTTTTATGTGAAAAAATTATTTTAAAAACTTCCCAAATTCCTTCTTGATTTCCTAAAGAAGTTTTCTTTTCAACCTATCAAGTTGGAAAATGATTTCACACCTGTCAATCAAGGGAACCTCATCCAAAAAACGGTCTATAAGATAAGCTATCGCTCTCATACAAACATTAACGCAAAATTACTTTTGGAATGATCATTTTTGAGCGCTCGTACTACTTACACGAGGGCTATATCATTTCGTCACGATGTCTGTATTTTTCGAATTTTGAGCCGAAAATGGTCTCAATCGACTATGTTCGACTCACTGATGACGAATCCGTCGGAAAATTCGAGTCTGTCCGTCCGGCCGTCCGACCGTAAGCACAATAACTCTCGAACAAAACAACCTAGAGACTTGAAATTTTCAGTGTAGGTTCAGATCCCAAATGCCTCGGTTGAGTTCGTTAATAGGCAAAATTCCACCAGGGGTTCCGCACTCAAAGGGAGAATGAGGTGTTCAAGCTACTTGTGAAATTTTGTCCAGATCGCATGACCAGAACCATAAAAACCATAGAAAATTTTGAACGGAAACGCCTAGAGACTTGAAATTTTCGGGATAGGTGTAGATCTCGAAGGTCGTGATGACTTTTATCTATGAGCAAAATTATACTAGGGGTTCTGTGAATATGGTCGTTTGAAATTTAGTTTTCTTGATAATTCCAGAACTACAGATTCGATCTCTCGGAATTTTGTTTATTAATGGAGAAAGATATATTCGAGCTACATTTTTCCAGATCGCATGACCAGAACCATAGAAACCATAGAAAATCATAACTTTCGCACGAAAAGGCCTAGGGACTTGAAATTTTCAGGATAGGTGTGGATCTGAAATGTCGCGTTCATGTTCATCGATGAGCAGAATTATACTAGGGGTTCCGTAAATACGGTCGTTTGAAATTTAGTTTTTTCGATAATTCCCAAACTACGGATTCGATCGAGACAAAATCTCGTATTTTGATGAAGAATGATATATTCAAGCTACAGTTTGTTCAGATCGCATAACCAGAACCATAGAAAACATAAAAAATTATAACTTTCAAACGGAAGGGCCTAGGGACTTGGAAATTTTCAGGGTAGGTTTGGATCGCGAATGTCTCGGTCATGTTCATCAATGAGCAAAATAAGACTCGGCGTTCCGTAAATATGGCCGTTCAAAATATTTTTTTCCTGATCATTTCGAAATTACTGATTGTATTGGAATGAAATTTTGCACATAGCTGAAGAATAATGTATTCAAACTACGTGCCAAATTTCGTCCAGATCGCATCACAAAGACCATAGATACCATAGAGAATTCTAGCGAATTATCGAAAAGAAAATTGGTCAGCTTAAGCACTGACGTAAAGTCTGGAGTCTCGCCTTAGTTTGAGGATTTTTTTGACAGCTGTCAAAAAATTTTTCATTTTGTTTCTGGAACTGGAAAATGCAAATCTACCTACAAAGTGGACGAACGAGCGCTCAAAAGCTCCTGACTTCACGGCAGTGCTTTTCATCATTTTTGAGCGCTCGTACTACTTACACGAGGGCTATATCATTTCGTCACGATGTCTGTATTTTTCGAATTTTGAGCCCAAAATGGTCTCAATCGACTATGTTCGACTCACTGATGACGAATCCGTCGGAAAATTTGAGTCTGTCCGTCCGTCCGGCTGTCCGGCCGGCCGTAAGCACGATAACTCTCGAAAGGATCAACCTAGAGACTTTAAATTTTCAGTGTAGGTTCAGATCCCAAATGCCTCGGTTGAGTTCGTTAATCGGCAAAATTCGTCGAGGGGTTCCGTAAATATGGCCGCTCGAAATTTTGTTTTCATGATTATTTCGAAACTACAGATTCGATCGAGATGAAATTTTGCACTCAAATGGAGAATGGGGTGTTCAAGCTACACGTGAAATTTTGTCCAGATCGCATGACCAGAAGCATAGGAATCATAGAAAATCATAACTTTCGAACGGAAAGGCCTAGGGACTTGAAATTTTCAGGATAGGTGTAGATCTGAAATGTGGCGTTCACGTTCATCAATGAGCAGAATTATTCTAGGGGTTCCGTAAATACGGTCGTTTGAAATTTTGTTTTCTCGATAATTTCAAAACAACGGATTCGATCGAGATAAAATTTTGTATTTCAAACGAGAATGATATATTAAAGCAACATTTTGTTCAGATCGCATGATCAGAACCATAGAATCCATAGAAAATTATAACTTCCGAAGGGAAAGGCCTAGGAACTTGAAATTTTCAGGGTGGGTTTGGATCGCGAATTTCACGGTCATGTTCATCAATGAGCAGAACGGGTTCCGTAAATATGGCCGTTCAAACTATTTTTTTCCTGATCATTTCGAAACTAACGGTTTGATTGGAATGAAATTTTGCACCTAGCTGAGGAATAATGTATTCAAACTACGTGCGAAATTTTGTCCAGATCGCATCACCAAGACCATAGATCCCGTAGAAAATTTTAGCGAATGATGGAAAAAAAAAATTGGTCACCTAAAGCACTGATTTGAAGTCTGGATTATCGCCTTAGTTTGAAAATTTGTTTGACAGATGTCAGAAATTTCCTCAATTGCTTTCCAAAACTGAAAAATGCGAATCTACCTACAATGTGCATGTACGAGCGCTCAAGAGCTCCTGCCTTCACGGCAGTACTTCTCGAAATTTGTTGATTACACATTCACTATTTTTCATCCCGGACATTCAAAAGGTTGTTTGTATCCAAATCTGCTGTAACGAAATTAGTGACCGCATTCTAACGAAAAATTTTTTAGGGAATAAGGAAGGACTTTGGCATGTTTTTGAAATAATTTTTCCATACATAAATTGTGGAATTCGAAAGTTGCAGAAATAAATTGATATTAGAAATTGATTTTTATTTTATTTATATACCAACTTTGAAATCATATTTACTCTTTTTCAACGTCTAATACAAGATAGTTTCGCTTTTTTCATACATATCATATCCTTTTCTGATGAAAATAATCCAATTTATTAATATTTATTTATTAATATTGAAAAATTGAACCATAACAATTTTGGCGCCCAACGCGTGGCTTGAACAAGGTGATTATTGGTTTGAAAAAGGTGAATGATTTGAATTTATTTTTCGGATTCATAATGATTTTTTTTTAATAATATTTTTTTTGAATAAATAAACAATGGAAACGAGGGGTGAAATTTTCTTGGGGGAAAAAGTTAAAACAATATCAAATGTATTAATTAATTTATTAATGGAGATGAAACAAGAAATGAAAGATTATTCAGAAAGTTTGAATCAAAAGATGGAAGAAATGAAAGATAATACAGAAAGATTGAAACTGGACATGAATAAAAAATTTGAGAAAATGGAAGAAATTTCAGAGAGATTAGAGACTAAAATAGAAGAAAATTCAAGGAAACTGAAGAAAACCAGAGAAAGAATTGATTTATGGGAAAGCAGAATTGAGAATAGAATTGAAGAAGAAATAATTGATTTGAGAAAGACAAAGAACTTACAGTAAAAATAGAAAATGCAGAAGAAAATATGAAATTGAATGAAATTGATATGCAGAAATTACAAGACTTATCATATAAGAAAGAAGAAAGAAATGCTTTTGAATGTAATGATGACAAGAAAGGAACTGAAGAGGATAGTTCTCAAACAGAAATAGGAAAATATTGTTTTGGAAATATTCATAGAATAGGACATTCCATATACAGATTCAAGAAAGGGGATATCAAGTTGATATACAAAAAATCAGGAAAAATGGAGCTGATACAAACAGAAATTCAGAAATATGCTAGATTTTATTATACAAAAATAAGACAAAGAGGTGACAAACGTAGGAAGGCAAAATGTGATGACAGCGAAGAAGATGAGAGTTCCCTAATGTATGATGAAATTGATGATGATTCCCAGAAGCAAAAACGAGCTTATAAGATGAACAATAAAAAGAAAAAAATTATTAAAAGAGGTCATAAACCTGCGCCAGAGAAGACTTCCATTAAAAAAAGTCGGAACAAAGTAAAAGAGAAGTGGGGAGAAATATTATAAAAAAATTTTTCGACATAAATGATGTTCATATATAAATACAATTAAAAAAACAAACAATGCTTATCAAGAAAATTTTTGTCATTATTCGAGTTATAAATTACAAATTAATCAAGAAATTTATTAAATATTTAATTTGGGGAATTGTCATGGAAATCCAAGAATGAAAAATAAATTCAAAATATATCACCAAACAAAATTCGATGAATGATTAAAATATGAATTTTCTTTTTAAAGGGGGCTCAGATTATTTAAAATGTTACCATAGAAATTGTTGTTAAATTATTAGAATTAAGCAAGCCAATTTTTTTTGGACAATTGTAAGAAAGTCAGTGTGAAAAAACTTCTTTGAATTGTATTATTGAAATTGAGATTTGATAACGAAAGATTATCAAAGATTTATGCAGCCTGACATCATGAAGTTGTTGATTTGGTGAGATTCAGATGGCTGTTGGTTGTTGAAAGCCTTCAAATTCGAGGTTCAAGGAGATACTGGAATCGAGCTGCAGTATATTCATTGCTGATTTCACAGTTTAGAAGAGAACTGTGGGATAAAACTGTCCCAACAGCTCATACCAGAAATATTAGTGGAACCCGAGGCAATAGATCTTATAGGATCAACCACTGAATTCAAAGATATTCTCTACGAAACGGAGGAGAAATTTGAAGCTTACATTTTATGAACTATATTTAGAGTAAGCTGTTTACTGTGAGTTCTTAATTTATATCTTGTTCGATAGGAGTCATAATTTAGAATTTATAAAATTATTAGAATTAGTTTATTGAATTTAAATAATAAGTTGTTGTAAACAAATATATTTAATTTGTGCACCTTGAGAACCCCCTTAGGGTCGGGAAAAATAGAAGAAAAATTAAAATACAACGTTTCGACCTATATAACAATGGTCTTTCTCAAGATATGAAAGCGTACTAATTAGATGCTGGAGTGGACTTGTCTTCGTGGCCGGAGATTGTACCTTGATGACTGATTGGATTGCGTTTGTCCCCTCTCCTCGAGATGCGTGGTTGTTTCAATAATTTCATTCACCTGACCTTCGTCTGTCTGATCGTTTCGAGAGGTATCCTGGTGGGACTTGGGAATTAGCGCTCTCCAGCAGGCCTATAATGTTATTGAATCGTCTCTCCTGTTTATATTATTTCCTTTTTCAATTTCTAGCGCTTCTCTGGTAACGCGCTTGTGATAATGTTTAATATTAGCTATCTGTTTTGAGTCCTTAAAGTTTATTTTGTGTCCTCTTTCGTTCTCGTGCTGTGCTAGTGACGATGTTTTCATTTGTTTTCTCACACTGTTTATATGTTCTTCTATTCTGCATGAAATTCTTTTATTGGTTTGGCCTATGTAAACTCTTGAGCAAGTTGAACATGGAATAGATACGCCTTGATTTTCTAATGGAATTTTATCTTTAGGATTCTTCAACATAGATCGGATGGTTTGATGGGCTTTGTACACTGGTTCAATGTTGTTCTGTCGTAGAATCCTTCCAATTTTGTCCGAAGTACCCTTGATGTATGGCAAGATGACTTTTTGTTTGGGTAAAGTATCTTCTTCTTTCGGTGATTTTTCTTTTTTCTTCTGGTAGATGACCTTATTTATTTGTCTCGAAGTATAACCATTTTGAAGAAATGCACCCCTGATGACCTTTCTTTCCTTTTCGATGTTTTTCGGGTCCGTTAGTTTGATTGAACGGTCTACCGGCGTTTTAAGAATGCCATTTAGTTGTGCTGGATGATGGTGTGATTTAGCATTGAGGTATCTGTTTGTATGAGTTGGTTTTCGATATACAGTGTGTCCGATGTTTTTACCCTCTGTTCTATATAATAGTATGTCCAGGAAAGGTAAGCTGTTGCTTTTCTCAACCTCTATGGTGAATTTTATTTTGTCATGGACGGTGTTCACGTAGCTGAGGAAATCATCTAGTTCTTGTCTGCCATGTTGCCAAATTATAAATATGTCATCTACATAGTAGCCAGAGTTTTGGTTTTAAAGGATACGAGGATATTATTTCTGTTTCCAGTTTAGTCATGAATATATATCATAGAACACGTCGTGAAAAACACCTATTTTATACATAAAGGCCAACGTTATAAACAAATAAAAGGTGCACCGATGGGATCACCGATATCGCCTTCCTTAGCTATTATATTCATGACTAAACTGGAAACATCTTATAAATATCTTATATTCCTCACCAGTTCAAGTTCCCCTTCTAGTTGTTTCCGACCCCTGGCGTCCATATATAAAAGATGGGTTAGTTTAGTCCGTTTGTCTAGTGAGTACCCATATGCTGACCTATTTAGTATATTGCTCAGTGGATTCAATGCGAGGCAGAACAGCAGTGGACTCAAGCTGTCCCCTTGAAAAATTCCCCTTTTGATAAATATTTCTGCTGTTTTGTGAGAGGTTGTTTTAGTGCTGACTGTCAGTGTCGTGCGCCATGTTGCCATAAGAACTTTGATCCAACCAATGATTTTCCTGTTGGCCTTATACAGTTCGAGGATCTCAAGCAACCAGGAATGAGGCACTGAATCGAATGCCATCTGGTAGTCGATCCAGGCCATCGCTATATTTTTCAATTTTCTCTTTGCTTGTTTCGTGATAAGGTTATCTATCACTAGGAGTTCTTTGCTTCCCCGTCTCTTTTGTTTGCACCCATTCTGCTCCCAGGCCATAATTTTGTTGTTCATCAGGTGCACATTGATTTTGTGGCCCATGGTGGAGGTGATGATTTTATACTCTGATGTGAGGCAAGTTAAAGGTCTATGGTTTTTAGGTAAAGATAAATCACCTTTTTTCGGGATCATGAGCGTTGTGCCTTCTGTGAAGTTCTCGGGTATAGTATGAGCGCGTTGAATAAGTCTGGCCATTGGTTTGTGCGATGATGTTAGCCATTTCCACCAATAGTTGTGGTCCAATTTTTAAGCCTCTTGACAGTGGCCTTATCGTAAGCCTCAACGTAGTACGTTGAGGCTTACGATAATTTGGCAAAAAGGTATCGTTATGTCCTCTTCCTTCACAGTTCTCTCGGGCATCTCTCGCAAGTTGGATTGATCTTTTTTCTCGTGCTCGATCCACGTAGCGTCAGCATTATGTTTGATCTCTTCCGCCCAAATTCCTGACCAGTACTGTTGCATTTCCAAGGAGTTCGGGGGTTTCGTCGTGGTCTCGTCGGTGGTTTCTTTAAGATTTCTGAAGAATTCTCGCTGGTTGTTAGCGAAGAGATTGTTCTGGCGGTATCTCTTCGTCCTTTTATGGTAACGTCTCAGTCTGTTGTCCAGTGCCGCAATCTATTGCCTTTCGCCTTTCGGCGTGTAATCTCAGCCGTTCGCGGTACACTACGTCATTTCTTTTTAGTTTTCTTCTATGGGCGTAGACTTGGATTTTTCTCTCCACCTTCTTACTGGTGTTTTCACTGGTAAGATATAAGTGAAGGATGCCTATCTTTTTTCTTAACGCTGACATCTTCTTTTCAATTCTCTCCTCCCAAGGTGGTTCTCGTTGATGGTGGTTTTCTTGTGTTGTTGTTTCGATTCGTTGGATACTGGTGGCTATATTTGCGTCGCAGTACACTTTGTGGCACAGTTCTTCGAAATTGGCTGAGCTATTGAAAGCTGGTTCTAGGGCAATATTGATGGCTTGAATTGTAGGTTTCGTGTCCCTGTTATATTTTAGTCTTGGGATTCTAGGTCGGTTTTCCGCTCTTATGCTATCCCATTATTGGTCGATTTCATGGTAGAGGTCTCTGATTTCGAGTATTGTCTCATCAGGTTCTGGCGGTGTGCTCTGTTCATCAATTTCTTCGTTTTCACTTATGATGGTTTGGTAGTGCAGTGCTATGCTTCTTCGCTGAATGCTTCTCCTAATGTTCTCGGCTGTTCTGCGTGGAGATTTTTGAATGGCGACTCCCTTCATTTGTTCTCATCTGGCGAGAGTAAATGCCTTGTTCTAATGTTTCGGATCTGAGCTATTAGGTGTTCTCCAGATCACACACCTCTGGATTTCTATTTTTGGGGTCATATGGAAAGTCTGGTCTAAAACAGAGGAGCTCCAGTGGACTCAAAAGAAGAACTGATTCAACGAATTGAATCACCTGCCGAGGAAATTCGCCGACACCCAGGAATGAGAATGTGTCTTCAGAAAAATGGAAATATTTTTGAAAGTTATTCATAAGTGATATTCCTTTCAGAGTTATTAAACCAGTTTTTCAAATATTTCAACTTTGAGCTGTTTTCTTGCGTTTGCAAAATGTGACATTTTTCATGAAAATGACTCCACTAATGCTATCTGGAGAATTATTGTTGCAAATTTTCCTCTCTTCGCTCTCTTAGGATGTCTAAGGCTTTGTGATGTGCCTCAAGTATCATTTTTTTCAAATTGAATATTTAATTTTCGTTCGAATACGAGTTCGTTTCAAAGAATATCGTCGAATTATGGGAATTACCGTTGCTTGGCAACAAAAATTAATTTCCTTCGATAAGTTTCAATTTACATTCTACATCTAAGGGTGTTAACCCAATACCAGCCAATGTCCCATTTTTGGGACGCAAAATTTTTGCCATGTTCCCCCAATGGTTTTGAAGAAAACTGCAGTAAAGTGGTATTGTCATTAAGTTCAAAGAATGTACTTCTCGTATTTATGGTCAAATGACTCAAGTGGCTCTCAGTAACAATAACATAGACGAAAGAGTTTCAAGAAGTCGGCACTTGTCAGGCGCGTTAAGTTTGTTATACATTATAGTGATTTGAATATTTATTTCTATCTCGAAAATTATAATTGTGCCTTTGCAGTTTTATTGTTGAAAGGGGTGTTGCTTCGATACGAAACGAAATTGATTTGAATCACATCGTTATTTTCAATCATTTTACCGCCTTTCAGCCATCGTCCTAAAGAATGCGACGCTATTTTTTTGAGAATTGAAGACTTTTTTCTCCAATATTTAGGTGAACTTTTCTTTAGGGAGCCCTCCCCAACCAGATTATACGAAAAAATCTAGTTTTTTCATCCAATTCGAGTTTTGGCTGGTATTGGGTTAACTTCAAGGTCGGTTGTTCGATTTAATAATATAATAATAATAAATGTCTTTATTTCACCAGAAATCTCAAGGGGAAGTTCACCCGAAGGTGCTCTCCCACTTAACCCTTGTAGTATACAAACAAACAAAACAAAAAATACAATTGAATATACATAACTCAATCAGAAACAGAAATATAAATGGAATCAATAGAAATTGAAAAAAAAAGCACATATAATAATAATAATAATAATACTTTATTTTACCCAACAGGAAAATTTCCAATTACAAGGTAAAAATAAACTAATATATCCATAACCAAAAAATGGCAAAATTACAAAAAATAAAAAAAATCCTTCATACAACTACTAAAACACATTAATACCGAGCTTATCAGCTGTATCACAAGCCTGATACACAGGTGCCCGCTGGAGTATGTTGGTCCGAGGGGTAGGCAGGCTGAACGCTAGTGGATGCCTGGCATCACTCTTGGTACATGGATGTTGACTCGAGAGAGCAGGAAAGGGCAGTCTATCGTACCGCTAAGGAGCTTCTGCGCGAACTTTGCGCACTGTAGGTTCTGACGCGTAATGAAAGTCGATAATCTCATCTCTGCCATGATGCCTGATAGATCCGCTCCACGTTCGGGATATCTGCCTGTTTTTCTGAATAAGACATATTTCAGAAACTTTCTCTGAATTCGTTCGATAGGTAAGATGGGCAGCATATATTGGGAACCATATCAGATTCGCGTACTCCAATTTACTCAGAACAAGCGAAAAGTAAACGCTCCTGAGAGCGGACAAATCATCGAACTCCCTGAAGCTTCTAAACATGAATCCCAGTGACCTACAAGAAGAGGCACAAATCTCCTCCACATACGGAACAAAACTCAATTCGCTGTCGAAAAGGACTCCCAGGTCACGAAAGCGGTCTCCGGCTGAAATCAGTTGATCACCAATATGATAATCGAAAATGAGCGGCTGTGTTTTCCTCGTGTAAGTGACCTTATAGCATTTCTTCAAATTTAATATGAGACCGTTCCGGGAGCACCAATCATTGATGAATTCGAGACTCGACTGGAGACCCAAAACATCACAGATTCCACATATTCCTAGGTAAAGCTTCGAATCATCCGCATAGGCCAATGCCTTGCAATCAAGAGAGCACAGGAGATCGTTTATGAAGATGTTGAACAACAATGGACCTAGATTGGATCCCTGAGGTACGCCAGTCCTGAGCTCATACTCGAAAGATTTGAAGCCATTGTAAAATACATAGTTCATTCTTCCCCTCAGATAAGAACTGATGAGTCTCCGAAAAGAAGGAGCGAAGCCAAATGATGCAAGTTTCCTCAAAAGCAATTCATGATCCATAGTATCGAAAGCACGAGAGAAATCTGTATATATCACGTCCACTTGTCCCCCATCATCAAGAGACTCTGCAAGGTTTTGTGAAATTGTGGCCAGGTTAGTTATAGTTGACCTACCTCGTATGAATCCATGCTGCCTTGATGACAAATGCGGCTTAACGTGATGGTAAATACTGGAATATAATATCTCTTCATACACCTTGGCAAAATAAGGTAGCACAGAAATAGGTCGGTAGTTCTCCACAAGAGATGAATCCCCTTTTTTAAATATGGGAATAACCCGAGCTCTCTTCCATCTATTGGGAAAGGCAGAAGTACGAAGACTAATGGTAATTATATGATGGAGCGGCTTGGCAAGTGCCGAGCTACACTTCCGAAGGAGTAATGAGGGGATCTGATCATCACCAGACGTTAATTTATCAGGAAATTTATCCATAATCTTTCTGATTTCTTCCTCGGTTACAGGTGGAATAAAAATTGGCGGAAGTTGTTCTACACTGTCGGAGTGGCCACCATTATCCACAGTTAAGTTCCTCGCATTAGAAAAGTGTACTCCAAACAAATCGACAATTTCACCGGGATCATCATGAAGACGTCCACTACTGTGAAAGACCCCAGGCACTCTCGTAGCACACCTCTTCTGGTTCAAATATCTCCAGCAAGCAGAAGGATCAGATTTTATCTGACCCTGCACCTCAGCCAGATAACTGTTATATCCAGAGGATATCTCCGACTTGACCAAGGCTCTCAAACGCCTGAACTCATCCATATACTTTTCTTCACCTCCAGTGCGCCATTTCTTTCTGTAATAATTTTTGAGACGGATATTACGCTTTAAGTCATTTGTGAACCACACGGGAAAGCTGCGTTGCGCTGATGAATAGGTCTTCTTAGGAACAAGTTCATCCAAAATCCTGAACAGTCTGACATAAAAGTAGTCCAGAGCATCATTGAAACATTTGAATGTTTCCATGAAACTCCAATCAAAGGAACTTATTGAAGAAGTCAAAGATGAAAAATCAGCACGTCATAAGGTGTGTACAGACATGCTCCGAATATCGTACCGAACCGTGTCGCGTACCCCGCGAGAGCGAATCAAATTCATCGCACGTAGAGGTGCAATTTGAATTCGTGAATTTGATTCGCTCTCGCGGGGTACGCGACACGGTTCGGTACGATATTCGGAGCATGTCTGTACACACCTTAAAATTATACCGTATATTCCTATGCAGAGGAAAATTTACTTGGCGCTTGGGAGATTCATGAGTAAGAACTATGTGCAATGCAGGATGATATGCATCCTCAGAAATGAAAGGGGAATCAGAACGCACCGCTGAAACCCCAACATCATCACTAGCGAGAACCAAGTCCAGCAACCTGCCATCTTTGTTGAAAATGTTGTTGAACTGGCGCAACCTCAAAAGGTCACAAAAGTTCCGCAGCAAGATAGACTTGGGACATTTATCAGGTCCAATACCAGCAAAAATATACGAGCAAAAACGATTCAAAGAGACACTCGAGAAATTACAACGAAGATGAATTCAGGAGATAAGCCTTGATATCTTTCTTGAACTTACTTAAACTCAAGGGCTTGAACTCATCAGGAATATCATTGTACAGCCTGTAAATATTGTAACTGAAACTTCTTTTAAAAGTAGACGTTCTGTGTTGAGGAAATGATAAAACATTTCTACGACGTATGTTGATATTATGAACGTCAGTTCTGTAAACCAATTTATTGTAGAGATAAGGTGGGCTTCTCTTTAGAATGATATTATGAAATACACAAAGAGCGTAAAATTCGAAACAAACCTTCATAGGAAGCCAACTCAACTCTCCCAGTTTATGCGACACATGATCATACTTCCTAATTCCATAGATGAACCTGATACAGCTCTTCTGCACACGCTGGATCCGTCCCAACGTTTCCTGATCAAGACAAAAACTAAACACAGATGAACAATAAATGAACTGTGACAAGACCAAGGTCTCGCACAGAACCTTTTTAGTATGAACTGGCAGGTACGACCTATGCGGATACAACATCCTCAATGCTCCATACGCTCTCCGAACCACAACCACCACGTGTTCACGAAATCTCAGAGAATCGTCCAAAGCCAAACCCAAGTCTCTTACGCTATCCACAAACTGAATAGCATCATTGTTTATTGTTGGCTTGTACCTGCCCTTGACAATGGTTTTGTTTTTATTCGACCCGAACACTATGGCAAACGATTTTTTAGTGTTTAAATGCAATGAATGTTTTGCCGCGATGTCCGCCTGTCGGTTTAGATCATCATTCATCCTCCAAGCGGCATCATCCAGGTCACCCAAAGTGAAATCGTAGTAAAGCTGAAAGTCATCTGCGTACATATGGACGTTACAATAACGAATGAACCCGATGAACTGGCTGGTGTAAACCAAAAAAAGGAGGGGACCAAGGACCGAACCCTGAGGGACACCATCCAGAACGTCTCCAGCATGGGAGACTCTCTCACCCAACTTCACAATCTGCGAACGACCAGTGAGATATGACTCAAAGAGCTGAAGCGCATCCTCGCAGACTCAACAAGATTTCAAAATAGCTATGAGAATATCATGCTTAACCGTATCGAAAGCTCTGCTAAAGTCAAGCAGAAACAAGGCCATACATTTGGAGTCATCAAGTGAGCGTAGGATATCATCAGTTACCTTCAACAGTGCGCTAGTAGAACTATATCCGGGACGAAACCCTGCTGGGTTCCAGGCAGAATCGAATTTTCCTCCAGATATTCAGCAAGTTGGTCAGCCATTATTTTTTCCAGCAGTTTTGACAAACCCGACAGAATGCTGATAGGTCTCAGATCAGAGAGCTCCTGAGGATTACTGGTTTTGGGAATAGGCGTAATTCGAGCGAGCTTCCATGAAGCAGGGAACTTCGAACTGAGCAAAATAAGATTGAAAATGTTTACAATGAAAGGAAGGATCAGAGGACAACAGATCTTTATAAAAGATACCGAAAGATTATCGCAGCCAGGTGCACCATTTTTAAGTTTCTTCAAATATTTCAAGACAGTGTCTTCATCAACAAGACGAAAATTAAACTGTCCTGAGCAAATGGGATTGTCTCTATAATAATCAAATACCGAACTATAGAACTTTGCGACGGATTTCTCAGAAAATAATCATTAATTTCATCGGGGTTATCGAAATTAAGATCTGACCGAGGTTTACTAGATATTCCCAACGATTTAAGTTCATTCCATTGCTCCCTACTTGAAGAATTCACTGTAATATTGTGAAAATATAATCGCTTCTCTCTAGTTATAGCATGATTTACCGCATTACGTAAACGCCGATATTCCCCCCACAAAGCCTCAGTTCCATATTTTTTATGTCGAGCTTTAGACATGTCTCTTTCCTTCATCAATCTCCTTATTTCAAAAGTCATCCACGGCGCATGCTTTTTCGATATTCTAACTGTTCTTGCGGGAAAATGTTCATCAAATAAATCCGCCAGTGTTTCCGGAAAAAACTTCACCATCTCATCAACATCATCCATGCGGTATATTCTCGCGAAATCTGCACCAGCAATGCCATCAAAAAGCAATTGCCAATTGCTCATTGAACCCTCTACAATCTCTGATAGTCAATATGCGCGGCTCAATCTTAGGTTTTTCCACTCTCACCTTACACGCTACACATTCATGCAAAGAAAAATTAGATGGACACGAGAAGGTCGAACCGACAATGCCGTTCTCATTGCTCAATATCACATCAATAAGAGTTTCCGAAGTAGGGGTAATATGAGTTGGCCCCCGAATGAGTTGTTGCATACCAACAGATGAAAGCATGCAACTGAAATACTTTACTGAAGGTAAATTACCATCCAGAAAATTAACATTAACATCGCCAACACAGATAACATCCTCACAATAAGATATTGCATGAGTCAAACTAGTTTCCAGAGCATCAATAAACAGTTTATACGACAAATGAGGTGGTTTATAAACAACGGCTGTTACAAAGGAAATTCCACTATATTGAATTTTAACAAATAATTGTTCTATATTAGAATTGTTCGGAACATCAATCACTTTGAATCGATATCTGTTGTGAATATAAATTGATACCCCTCCACCCCTAGCACCAGTATTTCTATCTACTCTGACAAAATTGAAGTTTTCAATCATTAATCTCTTCGAATCAACTGAATCATTCAACCATGTCTCAGACAATGCAAGTATATCAAACCTATTCCGCTCACTAAATACCTTGAATTCATTAAACTTAGGAACTAAAGACTGCACATTCAAATGTCCCAACAAAAGCATACCCCAATAAATCCGCCAGTGCGTAATAGAAGTGCAAAAAAAGACACAGCCAGCGATTCATCAAAACAAAATCAAACCGAATAACTACACACCAGAAATCATCTTCTTAACACCCGTTTCCGATCTGACGAAAACAGCTCCGTTAAACGTCCAAACATTCTTGAAACCATATTTTTCCGATAAATCTCTAACGAGCTTCCATCTGTCATGAGTTAGGTCTTCCTTCATAACTATGTTCGAACCCTTGAGAAGCTTCTTCCTCCTAAATATCTTATCCTTATATTCTGAACTTCTGAAAACAACAATGAGATGCCTGGGTTGTTTCCCATTAGCAGAACCTGATCTGTATATAGAGGCGATCTCATCGGCGATCGGAATGTTGAGTTTATCAAATAAATTCTTGACCTGAGCCAACACATTCTCTCCCTGGGATTCTCCGATACCGATAAGACGAATGTTATTATTTTTTGTCTTCTGCTCGAGGAAATCCACCTTCTGTTGGAGTTTCTTATGTGTGTCATCCGTGCAGTTGTTCTCACTTTCAGTATTTGTTTTAAATAATTGAATTTCCGCCTCCAAAGAGGCTATCTTAGCTTCATAGTTATTGAATTTCTCAGCGAATTTTCTGCAAATGGTGTCGATGATGGCATTAGAAATTTCTCTGATCACACTATCGGACTTTAATGCCTCAATTAAGGATTTTTCAAATTCAGATTTTTGTCTAGTAGTCATGTTGCTTCTCTTGAATGATTTTTGGAAACGTGAACAAAAAAATAGGTGACACTAAAATAAGACGAAAGATCACCAGCCGTATCTCGGAGAGCACAACTACACGCGTATGTTCACGACAGCGTATCGCATGATTTCATTGAAATCACATTGAATTGATTTTTGTGTTGAATTTATAAGGCTATGACAGCCCAATTTCGAAATTTTGGCCTTCGTAGCCCAACCAGTTTACTTTTTTAAATTTTTTCATAGGTTCGAACGAGACATTTGATTGGCTTTCATTGAAAAACCGTTTGTTATTTTTCGATTCTGTTTTCATATTCGTTTTAGAGATTAATGGGAGAAAATCGTTAAAAATTTCAATAATTTCGGGAGAAATTTATTTTTGCTGTAAAAATGTAAAAAAAAGTTGTGTTCGAT
This sequence comes from Aphidecta obliterata, assembly GCA_963966015.1. Taxonomy (NCBI): domain Eukaryota; kingdom Metazoa; phylum Arthropoda; class Insecta; order Coleoptera; family Coccinellidae; genus Aphidecta; species Aphidecta obliterata. The sequence goes on from OZ014431.1 coordinate 31,195,572, forward strand.
TTAGGAAAATTTGTTTCCACTGAAATTCTTAGAATATCGTGTTCATTCGGGAAATGTAATCCAATTCGGCTGAAGAGAAAAAAAATCACGAACATTGCAGGTTTTCCGCCATTTTGAATTTTTTTTTCGGAGTTCTTCAACATTTCTAAATTGCGCACCCAAAAATGATCAGATGTGACCAGAAAGCGTTACCTCAGAGGTTGTACAAAACTGACCACACTCAGTAGAATATTGCACAAAAATGATGTTGAACACCCTGTGTCTCGCTTATGCTTCGAAAACGAGGTATATGTGATAGGGCAAACATGATTGTCCCGGTGTCATCTACACTACCATATATTTTTTTCCAGTTTATGATGAAACATCCTATTTATATATGTGAGAAATTCTTAAATTTCATATCCCTAGAAATTCACCTTATGAGGCCATGTACTTCAAAGTCAAGCGTAGATCTATTCTCTACTCTAGAAATTACGAAAAGCACTGCCGTGAAGTCAGGAGCTTTTGAGCGCTCGTTCATCCATCTTGTAGGTAGATTCGCATTTTTCAGTTCCAGAAACAAAATGCAAAATTTTTTGACAGCTGTCAAAAAAATTCTCAAAGGCAAAACTCCAGACTTTACGTCAGTGCTTTAGCTGACCAATTTTTTTTTCGATAATTCGCTAGAATTCTCTATGGTATCTATGGTATTGGTAATGCGATCTGGAAAACATTCGGCACGTAGTTTGAATACATTATTCTTCAGCTATGTGCAACATTTCATTCGAATCCAATGAGTAGTTTCGAAATGATCAAGAAAAAAATATTTAAAACGACCATATTTACGGAACGCCTAGTCTAATTTTGCTCAATGATTAACGTGATCGCGACATTCGCGATCCAAACCTACCCTGGAAATTTCAAGTCCCTAGGCCTTTCTGTTCGAAAGTTATGATTTTCTATGGTTTCGATGGTTCTGGTGATGCGATCTGAACAAAATGTAGCTTGAACATCTCATTCTCCATTTGAGTGCAAAATTTCATTTCGATCGAATCTGTAGTTTAGAAGTTATCAGGAGAACAAAATTTCGAACGGCCATATTGACGGAACCCCTGGTGGAATTCTGCCCATTAGAGAACTTAACCGAGGCATTTGGAATCTGAACCTACACTGAGAATTTCAAGTCTCTAGTTTGTTCCGTTCGAGAGTTATCGTGCTTACGGCCGGCCGGACAGACTCCAATTTTCCGACGGATTTGACATCAGTGAGTCGAACATAGTCGAATGATACCATTTTCGGCCCAAAATTCGAAAAATACAGACATCGTGACGAAATGATATAGCCCTCTTGTAAGTAGTACGAGCGCTCAAAAAGATGAACCCTCTATAGTCCAACCGGCATCGTTGGACGATGCTAAGAGTTTAGCGTCCTTCACTACATAACCTGAAACTCGAATATATCAGGCGTGCCATTTTTTGTTTGTCAATACTACCACGTGTGAATCGAGCGATATTGATTATTGTGAAATAAACTATTCGATCACATCAGAAGTGGAAAAAATCTCCTCTTCAAAAGAAGACATTGGACCTAATTCGAAGGAGTATTACGAGTTCTTTGTGTGTGAATTTTCCCAAAATGGATCAACAGAACCTCGAAAATAATGAAAATGCTGCTCAAGTTCAAGCTGAACCAATGTCGATGTTTCGAATAATGGAAAGTAAGGCACAGTTAAAGATGAAAATGATGAAACTTTTGGCGAATATGGGAAATGGAAGATCGAATGATACAAACGAAGAGACGCAAAACAGCCACGTGAATTTCATGCAGTATGATTCGGATGATAGCCCCTTTAGTACGGAGGAATGGGTAGATGAAGTGAATCGTATTGAAAATGAAACAGGTATGTCCGATACAATTGTTGTTTTAAAGCTGGCCATGCTTTGAGAGGTCGCGCTTCTAAATTCTAGGTGAATTGGAAACTTTTGACTAGAAATTGGTCAAATTTTTGTAGAAATTTAGAAATCGCATTTTCTCTAAGGGGAACTCCAGCTACAAGGCTTAATCTTGCATGGCAATAAATAGCGCTGATTTTAAATTTTCAGAAGAATAAGGTCGAGCTAAATTGAATGCTATTGAAAAGTTTTACAACGGATTTCCATAGGAAATTATTTCTAGTCTGGTTTCGCATGATATTGTTAATCTAGAAGTTAAAAATTACGAAAAGCACTGCCGTGAAGGCAGGAGCTTTTGAGCGCTCGTACATGCACCTGGTAGGTAGATTCGCATTTTCCATTTTTAGAAATCAATTGAAGGAATTTTCGACTGCTGTCAAAAAAATTCTGAAACTTAGGCGGAACTCCAGACTTCATGTCAGTGCTTCACAGCTGATCAATTCTGTTTCGATAATTCGCTAGAATTTTCTACGGTATCTATGGTCTTGGTGATGCGATCTGGACAAAATTTCGTACGTAGTTTGAATACATCATTCCTCAGCTAAGTGCAAAATTTCATGCCCATCAAATCGGTAGTTTCGAAATTATCAGGAACAGAATATTTCGAACGACCATATTGACGGAACCCCTAGTATAATTCTGCTCATAGATGAAATTGATCACGACAATCGAAACCCACACCTATCCTGAAAATTTCAAGTCCCTAGGAGTTTCCGTTCAAAAGTTACAATTTTCTATGTTTTCTATGGTTCTGGTGATAGTTTATAGTTTATAGTTAGGAAGGGGTTACTTTCCACTGCGACCTCAAGGTCTATTGTGCCCCCCATCAGAGCCGTATTCGCAAATGCGCTACCTACAGCTCGCCCTCCAGCTCCAGAGCTCCAATGAACTCCAGTATCTGAGAGGGCTTCAAGGAGGTTAGATCCTCATTCCTCCTGTAATTCTCTTGTCCAAGACATTCTTTGCGCTGGTTTGCAATGGCGAGGCATTCTGTAACCAGGTGAACAGGAGTCTCCTCCTCTTCACCACAGAATCTACACTCGTCTGTTTCTGTCAAGCTCATTCTCATCATATGCTTCCTAAGGCGACAATGTCCTGTGAGGAAGCCAGTGAGTAGACGAAACTTGTTCTTACTGAGATCCAAATACTTTTTGGATCTTGAACTTTCATAGTTCCGAATGAACCTTTTAGAGTGGTCCATTCCTGGAAGGTTCCTCCAGAGTGCTTCTCTTTCGGTCTCTTCCTTCTCCAGAAACTCTTTCTTATAGGTGTGTTTACCTATGCCAAAGAAGGGTTCTGAGCCAGTAAGTGGCGTTTGTGATCCCTTTCTGGCAAGTGTATTGGCCTCTTCGTTTCCTTTGATTCCTGAGTGACCAGGAACCCAGACTAAAGAGACCTTATTTTTTATGCCTACTTCATTAAGTTTCCTCCGGGGTTCTGGTGATGCTAGCTGAACAGAATTCTGCATGTAGCATGAACACCTCATTTTCCATTAGAGTGCAAAATTTCATCTCGATCGAATATGTAGTTTCAAAGTAATCAGGAAAACAAAATTTCGAGCAGCCATATTCACGGAACCCCTCGGCGAATTTTGCCCAATAACGAACTCAACCGCGGCATTCGAGATTCGAACCTACCCTGAAAATTTCAAGTTTCTGGGAGATTCCGTTCGAGAGTTATCGTGTATACGGACGGCCGGACGGACGGACAGAATCGAATTTTTCGACGGATTCGTCATCAGTGAGTCGAACATAGTCGTTTGAGACCATTTTCGGCTCAAAATTCGAAAAATACAGACATCGTGACGAAATGATATAGCCCTCGTGTAAGTAGTACGAGCGCTCAAAAATATAGTTTAGATACAATCGCCAAACAACGAGTCAGAGCTGCTGAAATTGTTGTCATCATTTGATACCGACTCGTCCGTACCCTTAACACCCCCATCAGAAATCAGTGGAAAAAGACCCCGCGAACTAAAAACAGAATCATTCTCCGGAAGATGCAGAAACTGTAGAAAAGTAGGTCACAAATCATTTGACTGTAGAAATGCGTCTCATTCAGATTCAGAAAGAAGAAGTTTGAATTGTAATTTTTGTAAGAAACATGGACATACCGAAAATTATTGTTGGCCTGAAAATAAAGAAACTAGACCATCCAATTTAACTCTTATCGCTAAAAGCTCATCAAAGATCAGTTACCCAGACGGAGAAATATATAATTTCATTAAAATCTCATATTTCATAGATACTGGTTCAGATATTCGTTCAATTAAAGAAAGTGTTGCTAGAAAATTGATGTGTGATGTTATACCTCAAACAAAAATTATTACGGGAATAGGAAATATTGAATTTAAGAAATTAGGAAAGGCAAATGTTTTATTTTACAAGCGTGACCTTGCTATTGAAATTGAGTTCAACATAGTAACAGACCATATGATTCCACATAAGGATATTGATCCTTTGATCGGACTAGATATTCTCAAAAAAGGGGATATTCAAATTAAAATTAACAAGGACTATGTCGACTTTGTGACCTCCTTTATAAATTCTCCCAAAACATTTTCCTTAGTTTGTGAAGATTTAGAAATAGTCTTGTCAGGGGTGGACGATCAATTGAAAGCGCAAATCGTTGAAATAATAACGAAATGTGTATCAGGTTAACAGGGTGATAGGACTTTTTTGGTTATTGTAACGAAAGGTGTCGAATCTAAACCTGACGTAGTCACCACAGGTAAATTAAAAATTCAGTTTGAAGATGAATCTCCAGCTGCTTTTAGAGCAAGAAATCTACCGTACCAAGAAAGAACAAAAGAAAGAGAAATAATTAAAAACCAATTAAAATATGGTATTACTAAATGTAGCGAATCAAACTATGCAAGCCCTATTGTCCTGGTTACGAAGCATAATGGTGAAATAAGACTCTGTGTTGATTATAGAGAATTGAACTAAAAAGTTCTGCGGAATAATTACCCTTTACCTAGAATTCAAAATCAAATAGACCTTTTAGCAACAGCAAAGTTTTATACAAACCTCGATGTGAAGTCTGATTTTCATCAGATCGAAGTAGAAGAATCTCCCAAACAGCATTTATTACACCTGATGGTCTGTATGAATACAATAGAATGCCATTTGGTTTCATAAATTCTCCTTCATTTTATCAGTCAGCAATCGATAAGGCTCTCGGAGATCATAAAGAAAAAATTGCCCTAGTTTACGTTGATTCTCTGTCCAGGCGAAAATATCGAAGATGGTCTTGTTAATTTGAAGAAAATTATCGATAGGCTTTCGAAGAGTGGCTTTACCCTTAATTATCAAAAATGCGAATTCTTCAAAACGTCAAGAGAATTTTTGGGAGTTACAATTGAATGCGGTAGGGTTAAACCAAGTGCAAAAAAATACGAACAGCACTGCCGTGAAGGCAGGAGTTTTTGAGCACTCGTACATGCACCTTGTAGGTGGATTCGCATTTTCCAGTTTCAGAAATCAATTGAAGGAATCTTCGACAGCTGTCAAAAATATTCTGAAACTTAGGCGAAACACCAGAATTCATGTCAGTGCTTCAGCTGATCAATTATATTTCGATAATTCGCTAGAATTTTCTACGGTATCTATGGTCTTGGTGATGCGATCTTGACAAAATTTTGCACGTAGTTTGAATACATTATTCCTCAGCTAGGTGCAAAATCCAATCCGATCAGTAGTTTCGAAACTATCAGGAAAAAAATATTTTGAATGGCCATATTCACGGAAACCCTAGTCTAATTTTGCTCATTGATGAACGTGACTGCGGTATTCGCGATTCAAACCCACCCTGAAAATTTCAAGTTCCTAGGCCTTTCCGTTCAGAAGTTACAATTTTCTATGGTTTCTATGGTTCTGGTCATGTGATCTGGAGAAATGTAGCTTGAATATATCATTCTCTATTTAAATACAAAATTTCGTGACGATCGAATCTGTAGTTTAAAAATTATCAAGAAAAGTAAATTCCTAACGACCATATTTACGGAACCCCTAGTATAATTTTGCTCATAGATGAACGTGATCACGACATTCGAGATCCACACCTATCCTGAAAATTTCAAGTCCCTAGGCGTTTCCGTTCAAAAGTTACAATTTTTTATGGTTTCTATGGTTCTGGTCATGCGATCTGGACAAAATTCCACATGTAGCTTGAACACCTCATTCTCCATTTGAGTGCAAAGTTTCATCTCGATCGAATCGGTAGTTTCGAAGTAATCAGGAGAACAAAATTTTGAACAGCCATATTTACGGAACCCCTGGTGGCATTCTGCCCATTAACGAACTTAACCGAGGCATTTGGGATCTGAACCTACACTGAAAATTTCAAGTCTCTAGGTTGATCCGTTCGAGAGTTATCGTGCTTACGTCCGGACGGACGAACGGACGGACGGACAGACTCGAATTTTCCGACGGATTCGTCATCAGTGAAACGAACATAGTCGATTGAGACAATTTTCGGCTCAAAATTCGAAAAATGCAGACATCGTGACGAAATGATATAGCCCTCGTGTAAGTAGTACGAGCGCTCAAAAATATTTGATTTACTTGTTATGAAAGACAGAAATGAATAATTTTGACCATCATTCGGCCCGACATCTTCTGATTTTCAGTCCCATATATTGTCATTGTTATCGGTTACATAAGATCGGAAGATCCTCTCTAAATTTTCAACTCATTATTTTGCGTATACAAACTGAATTTCATCCCGATCGTATCTGTTGTAACAGAAATATTGGGAATTTTTATTCTACAATTCGTTGAAATTTGAAATGGTTCTGGTTATGCGATCTGAAATTTTTTTCACATGTAGCTTGAATGTCTCATTCTCCATTAAAATACAGTATTTCGTCACGATCGAATCCGTAATTTTGAAATTATTCAAAAAAACAAAATTTCAAACGACCATATTTCTGGAACTCCTGGTCGAATTTTTCCCAATAACGAACCTACTCTGAAAATTTCAGGTCCATCGGCGTTTCCATTCGAAAGTTAGAATTTTCTATGATTCTGGTCATGCGATCTGGACAAAATTTTGCATGTAACTTGAAAATTTCATTCTTCATCCGAATGCAAAATTTCATCTTTATCGAATCAGTAGTTTCGAAGTAATCAGGAAAACAAAATTTCGAACGTCCATATTCACGGAACCCCTGGTCGAATTTTGCCCAATTACGAATTCAACTGCAGTATTCGAGATTCGAACCTCCCCTACAAATTTCAAGTCCCTAAGCCTTTCCGTTCGAAAGTTATAATTTTCTATGGTTTCTACGGTTTCGGTCATGCGATCTGGACAAAATTTTGCATGTAACTTTAACGTTTCATTCTCAATCTGAATGTAACATTTAATTCCGATCGAATGAGTAGTTCCGAAGTAATCAGAAAAACAAAATTTTGAACGGTTATATTGACAAAACCCCTGGTCGAATTTTGCTCAATAACGAACTTAACCGCGGTATTCGAGATTTTTCGATAATTCGCTAGAACTTTCTACGGTATCTATGGACTTGGTAATGCGACCTGGACAAAATTTCGCACGTAGTTTGAATACATCATTTCCCAGCTAGGTGAAAAATTTCATTCCAATCAAATCGATAGTTTCGAAATTATCAGGAACAGAATATTTTGAACGGCCATATTCACGAAACCCCTAGTATAATTTTGCTCATTGATGAAAGTGACCGTGAAATTCGCGATCCAAACCCACCCTGAAAATCTCAAGTTCCTAGGCCTTTCCCTTCGGAAGTTATGATTTTCTATGGTTTCTATGATTCTGGTCATGCGATCTGGATAAAATGTTGCTTTAATATATTTGAAATACAAAATTTTATCTCGATCGAATCCGTAGTTTCGAAATTATCGAGAAATCAAAATTTCAAACGACCGTATTTACGAAACCCCTAGTATAATTCTGCTCATTGATGAACGTGAACGCCACATTTCAGATCTACACCTATCCTGAAAATTTCAAGTCCCTAGGCCTTTCCGTTCGAAAGTTATCATTTTCTATGGTTTCTATGGTTCTGGTCATGCGATCTAGAGAAATGTAGCTTGAATATATCATTCTCCATAAGTATACAAAATTTCAAAGTTTCTAGGACATTTCGTTCGAGAGTTATCGTGTATACGGACGGACGGACGGACGGACAGACTCGAATTTTCCGACGGATTCGTCATCAGTGAGTCGAACAGTCGTTTGAGACCAATTTCGGCTCAAAATTCGAAAAATACAGACATCGTGACGAAATGATATAGCCCTCGTGTAAGTAGTACGAGCGCTCAAAAAGATGAAAGCATTGAAAAATACACCTCCTCAAAAGGACGTCAAATTTGTTCGACAATTTTTAGGCCTTGCTAGTTATTTTAGGAGATTTATCAAGAACTTTGCCACTTTATCTGCTCCAATTTCTAGTTTATTACAAAAAAATTTCGAATCTAAATGGACAGATCAATGTGAATGAACTCGCTTAGAAATTATTCAAAAACTCACACAAGAACCAGTCCTTAGAATTTTCAATCCTGCTTGAGATACTGAACTAAACACAGATGCAAGTAGTGTAGGAATTGGCGGAATATTAATGCAGAAAAACGCAGATAAAGAAATCCACCCAGTAGCATACTTCAGCAGAAAAACAACTGCAGCAGAATCGAAATATCATTCTTACGACCTTGAGACATTAGCTATTGTCGAAGCTACTAGTTATTTTATAAATTATCCATATGGAATTAAATTCAAAATTTTTACGGATTGCAATTCTCATTAAAAAATTACGAAAAGCACTGCCGTGAAGGCAGGAGCTTTTGAGCGCTCGTACATGCACCTTGTAGGTAGATTCGCATTTTCCAGTTTTAGAAATAAATTGAAGGAATTTTTGACAGCTGTCAAAAATATTCTGAAACTTAGGCGAAAATCCAGACTTCATGTCAGTGCTTCAGCTGATCAATTTTTTTTCGATAATTCGCTAGAATTTTCTACGGTATCTATGGTCAAAATTTTGCACGTAGTTTGAATACATTATTCCCCAGCTAGGTGCATAATTTCATTCCAATCCGATCAGTAGTTTCAAAACTATCAGGAAAAAAATATTTTGAACGGCCATATTTACGGAACCCCTAGTCTTTTTTTGCTCATTGTTGAACGTGACCGCGATATTCGCGATCCAAACCCACCCTGAAAATTTCAAGTTCCTAGGCCTTTCCGTTCAAAAGTTACAATTTTCTATGGTTTCTATGGTTCTGGTCATGCGATCTGGACAAAATATTGCTTCAATATATCATTCTCGATTAAAATACAAAATTTCATCTCGATCGAATCCGTAGTTTCAAATTCATCGAGAAAATAAAATTTCAAACGACCGTATTTACGGAACCCCTTGTATAATGTTGCTCATAGATGAACTTGATTACGATATTCGAGATCCACACCTATCCTGAAAATTTCAAATCCCTAGGCGTTTCCGTTCAAAAGTTACAATTTTCTATGGTTTTTATGGTTCTGGTCATGCGATCTGGACAAAATTCCACATGTAGCTTGAACACCTCATTTTCCATTTGATTGCAAAATGTCATCTTGATCAAATCTGTAGTTTTCAAGTTATCAGGGAAACGAAACTTCGAACGGCCATATTTACGGAACCCCTGGTGGAATTTGGCCCATTAACGAACTTAACCGAGGCATTCGGGAACTGAACCCACACTGAAAATTTCAAGTCTCTTGGTTGTTGCGTTCGAGAGTTATCGTGCTTACGGCCGGACGGACGGACGGACAGACTCGAATTTTCCGACGGATTCGTCATCAGTGAGTCGAACATAGTCGATTGAGACCATTTTCGGCTCAAAATTCGAAAAATACAGACATCGTGACGAAATGATATAGCCCTCGTGTAAGTAGTACGAGCGCTCAAAAAGGAATTGCTCCCGAGAGCAGCCCGTTGGTTGATTCGCTTACAAGACTATGATTTCGAAATAGAATATCGCCAGGTGATAAAATGAAACATGTTGATTATTTGGGTAGGAATTTGCCTTGAGAAAATACTGGCGTTCTGCTAGGTTACAGGTACTCCTCAATCAATGGCAGAAAATCGACCTTTTGTATGGAGATCTTGAGTGGAAGGCTTTGCAGTCAAAGACGATGTGGTTTACTGGCAAGGGAAGAGAACTGACCCAATTAGATGCTTTGTCCCAACGTTGGCAAGATTGGTAACCATGAAGCTGTACCATGATGAATCATCCCATATAGGAGTTGATAAAATGACCAACAAGATGCGAGAAGATGTGATTTGGCCAGGAATGAATAAGACCACGCGCAAATATGTGAAGAACTGCAGGTCCCTTACTGTTGGAAAGTCACACACTGTAAAAGGGGCTGGCTTTTGTTAACTGAAAGACATTTATTGGCACCGGTACGTCGATGACATATCAACTTGTTTTGTCGGAACTGATCGTCAATCAAATCAATTCTTTAAATTAATTAATCAATTCACCCAGCTATTGAGTTCACAATGGGATTTGAGTAAGTGAACGCAATCAACTTCTTAGATTTGACAATAAGTAGAGTCAATAATAACACGAGTTTAGTATTTTTCACAAACCATCCCATACGGACATAGCAATACACGAAAATTATTGTCGTTCCCACAAAAAATAGAAGCGTCCCTTTGAGAATTGAATTTTATCAAACAAATGGCTCTGAATAACTGATACGATACTGAATTAATAGACAGACTGTTATCGAAAAAAATTTCTAAGAACACTTTGAAGGAAGTATATCCAACGCAAGACCGACATTATAAAGTTTTAACTTATTCGGGATAATTTTCGGAAAGGATTCTTCATTTTTTAAAAACAAAGGATATTTCAGTTTCATATAAGACCACGAACCATTCGGGCAGATATATCAAAAACAATAAAGATAAAACGGATAAATTAAATAAATATGGTGTATATAAATTAACTTGCGGAGATTGCTCATGTTTTTACATAGGACAAAAATGGAAGAATTTTAAAACAAGAGTATTAGAACATAGAAACTGTTTCATTAGAAATAGAGGACATTCGGCATATGCGGATCATTTGAAAATTAATAATCATGCTTTTGAATAAGACTTCGAAATTTTGCATACCTACGGAAAATAAAAGTAGTAAATTGGAGAGCCTTGAGATAAATAAACAAAAGTCGTCTGTTTTCTTATTGAATGTTTAAGTAGACTTGAACAATTCACCATTATTGAATATTTCTTGAAGTTAAAAAATTTTGACTCTTTTCAGAATTGAATAAAAAAAAATTATAGAAAGCACTGCCGTGAAGTCAGGAGCTTTTGAGCGCTCGTTCATCCACCTTGTAGGTAGATTCGCTTTCTCCAGTTCTAGAAACCAATTGGAAAGATTCTGACAGCTGTCAAAGAAAATTTCAAAGTGAGGCAAGAATCAAGACTTCACGTCAGTGCTTTGACCCTCCCAAGTCCAACCTGTAGCGGCAAGGGCACCACGGCATTAATAATGTCAATGTCGTGGGTCGGGTGACGCTGTGGACATAATATTGAATGTTGGGCAAAGAAGGCAGCCCCTTCAAACGGCCCACTCCCACCAAAGTTGGTGTCCGGCATTCAGCCTAACGGGAGGGGCATAGGGATACTACCCCGTGTGGGTGTGGGTTAGCAGCCCTCATCTGCAAAACCACAAGTAGCTATGGATTTGCCTAGAAGAAATCGGCCCTAGGGCCAACGGCCGGGCGATCGGAACCCGGCCCTACTCGTGACGGACCTCGGGAGCACCCGGTCCGATGCCGACGCGCTAGCACCTCGAACAACTGAGGTTGCATGTATTCGCGTACCCGTACGAGTGTTTTCCTCGAAGAGAGGATTGGACAATCACATGCGCACACACCGTGCCCAAGTAACGGTTCCGGATCCTTCGAGACCTGGGCCGTCTGGGGTCTCGGTGGCCGAGCAGACTGCAAGCCAAGGCTTTGTGTGCATGTCATGTAAACCGAGTAGGGAGTTCACAACAAAGATTGCCCTCGGGGTGCATAGGCAACAAGCCCATCTAGAGGCCGCGAATGAGGATATTAACATCGAACGTCGTCATAGGGGATACTCGACCGCGGTCGAGGAGGCACACGTAATTGGGTACGGCCGGAGCAGACTGGGCCAAGAGGTCCGGTTTGTTTATGTCTTTCTGAGTCAGTTCTTCCCAGGAAGAACAATTGACTCATTGAGAGGCATGAGAAGAACTCCAGCCTATAGGGCTTTGTTGGAACAGGCCATCACGGAGTTGTCCTCCTCGGGGTCCTCTAGCTCGGACTCCACTATTAGTGATCAGGAGTCACTCGGTGCCTCTAGAACTAATGCGGACCAGTACCTAGAAGCGGCAAGGAGTCTATTGCCAAGGGTCAGAGGGTCTGACTATCCAGGCTCTCAAGCGCTGGTCGCGTCAGCAGAACAGGTTGAGACAGGCCGAGACACGTCAGGAATGATAGTGGCCTGCCTCAAAGCCATGATAACATAATATGGCAAACAAAAACGGAGATATACGAGAAAAAGAAGGGTTGTACCGTCTAGTAATAGAGATACTAGAAGGCGTATGGAATATGCGGACATGCAAAATTTTTCCAAGAAGAACATGTCCAGCGCCGCAAAGCAGATTCTGAACGGAGGGAATGAAACATCTAATCCATACCTCGTGAACCACTGGGGACCAGTGTTAATCGTTCCCTCGGCTCCAGTTCAGCAACACGAATCCCTGCCAGAACAGCGGCAAAAATCTGCTACCGCTTCACCGATTAGTGAAAGCGAGATCAGTACGGTGAACATTCCATACAATTCAGCTCCTGGCATTGATGGCTTAACATTCGCCATGTGGAGTAAAGTTCCACCAGCCCATAGGGCTCTCCTGTACAACCTCGTGTTGCATCTGGGATCATTTCCAGACCAGCTCTAAGTGAACAGGACGATATTCGTCCCTAAGAAAACAGGTGGTGTAACACCAGCTGATTTTAAGCCAATCAGCATAGCGTCGGTCATAGTCCGCCAATTACAACAGATATTGGCGAGACGTATGGGGGCGGCAGGGGTCATTGATGAGAGGCAACGATGCCTAGAGGACGGTTGTGCCGAAAACATTTCGGTGTTGGCAGACGTTCTGCATCACGCCAGACACCACCTGAAAGAGCATCTGCATCTAGTGTCTTTAGATGTGGCCAAGGCGTATGACTCCGTCAGCCATCTGGCAATAACATCCGCCATGACAGAGGCTGGAATACCTGAAGTGCTGCTCAGGCACTTGGCTGCCACATACTCAAGAAGTTCAACTGTCTTGAAATATGACGGTAAAAATCTCACGAGATCCCGGTAAGCAGGGGAGTTCGTCAGGGCGATCCAATGTCTGGCATTTTGTTCGCATTGGTGGTGAACAGGGTCTTGAGGGCGGTTCCTCCTCAAGTGGGGTACAGTGTAGGAGACAATCCGAAAAACGCGATCGCCCACGCAGACGACATTTGCCTTTTAACATCATAAAAGGTAGGCATGACTACGGCGCTTGAAGGTGACGAGCGCGTCGCCTTAAAACAAGGGTTGAGTTTCAACCTTAATAAGTGTGTAGCGACTTCATTAGTACCATCAGGGAGAGTACAGAAAATCAAAGTTCCCACCCGGACACAGTTCCTGTTACAACTTGGCGACCCCATCCGTCAACTCGGCCCTACGAAAAAGTGGCGGTACTTGGGAGTTAATATAAGCCCTCAGGGACTGAGAAAGAGCAGCCCCACGATGGAGGTGGAACTCTCAAGAGGTTCACGAGCTCCACTTTAGCCGTAACAACGCCTCAAGATCTTGCGTTGTTTTCTGGTACCCAGATATTATCACTCGTTGGTATTGTCTGGGTGCACCATGAAGGTCCTGAAGCAGCTGGACCTCCAGATTAGAGCGCCTCTGTGAAAAATGAAGGACTCGGGATTCCCGCATTCGCCATCATTATACCCGGTATCATCAGGGACAGACTGGCTCGCCTGAAGGAATCGTCCTCGAAGGCGGCTAGATCTGTCTCGGATGCAGATTGGGCCCAACATAAGATTGGTTGGGCCGAGAAAGTCCTGTCCATAGGTGGTGACAGGATATACTCTGCAGAACAACGCAGACAGTACTGGGCTATGAGGTTATATACTTCTAATGATGGGTATGAGCTAAGGGAGAGTGAGAAGCCGACCTCTTCCACTCGGTGGATTGATGCCGGAAGCACGGGCATACCTGGAAGGGACTATCGCCAATATCATCACGTGCACGTAACAGTCTGCCAACCCAAGTACGCACGACGAGGGGTCGGAGAACAGCCCACACGGGCCACACGAACATAAATTGTAGGGCCGGGTGTGCTAGCACTGAGACAGCGGCACACGTAATCCAGTGTTGCTTCCGCAGTCATGGCGGAAGGATCATGAGACGATGCCGTGTGCAAGACACTCTCTGGCTTTTTCAAAAATAAAGTGCTCGAGGTGCACAACGAACCGCGCCTACGAACATCAGAGGGGGTTCGTAAACCTGACCTGGTTGTCGTGAGGGAGCACAATGTTTGGGTCGTAGACGCCCAGGTCGGGTCAGGCGCGCAGCCGCTTGACCTGGCCCACAGTTTGAAGGTCGGCAAGTATAATATCGATCCGGTTAAGGACGAAGTTGCCAGGCTGACTTGTAGGTAGTGGCGGCTTGTCGGGGTAGGCAAGCTAGGCGGCGCCTACCTCGGAAAATCTATCCACTTATCGAAATAAGGAAATGATTAATTACAATTTTCAATTATAATATGTTATCAAAGAATTTTTCATTCAAAAATCTCGCACGCGATTGTTATATTACAGCCTTTAGCTGGCGCTGCATAGTGCATCGCAGCCACGGTCATTCTTCGCTTGCATCCAAACTGAAGGCGATCTATCCCAGCGCCTGCAATTATATCACTACACGTCAGCACTGCCGAGTGCCGCCGAATCTACCAATGAATTAGTAAAGGTGTATAGAGTGAAACATACGAAATTAAGCTGGACCATAGGCGATAAACTCGGCCGCCTTCGGCTTCTTTCGAAAAAGATCGCCGACGATCCCGCAGACGCAAGATTTTACCGATTCCATTCAAGTTAGAATCCTGTGCTTGCGCATTCGCATTTGTGTTTTATATTTTATCATCCTCTTTCGATAGAAAAAGAATTGTTTTGTTCGCTGCAGAAGGCGGATGATTTCATAGAACAAATAATCAAGTTCGTTTCATCAAAAGATAGGCGTATTAATTTAATCCATAAGACTCAAATTTAGTTCTTCATAAAATTTCATATGGGTGAATTTATAGAAAAGTGGGGGGGTTAAATTGCATCATTTCATAAATACGTAATTGGGAATCTGTTTGTCGCCTAACCGCATGTAAACCTCACGAGCCGACGCTGCTCGTAGGCCGGCCTCATCTGTGAGGGTCACATCATGCACTCTCTCCTGGCGAGGTGTATGGTCTCAACAGTCAGCAGATATATTGACTGACGACTTGGGAGTACCAATTGGGCTACTAAGTGGAATAACCACTATGGTGTTGTTCAGGGTCGGTGTCGGGTAGGGTGTTCGCGAGGGCAAATTACCCCTGGGCAACCTGCGCCCATAAAAGCTGAATTCGGTTGCAGGAAATTAAACCATGCTCACTTCTTGTATTAGGAGTGTAAAAACGAGACACTTTTTAAATCTTTTCATTTTTTCATTATAAGGAGTAGTCCAAACGGTTCAAGAAATTTTTGGAATATATGATTATATATGTACAAAATAAAGTAGTTAATAATTTTTGCAAATTGTTAAAATATCTCTGACAACAATTAAAACTGCTTGTCTCGTTTTTTGCCTTCATTTCTGATGGAACACAAGCACAAACGCGACAAAATGTGGCAATGTACTAAATTTGCCTTCATTACAACCCGATATACGACTAACGCCGAGGGTACCAAACTTTGAATGTTCGCGCTATCAGGAAAGATTTCAGTGCCGCCGTAAATTTTCTAGGTAACCTTTTGCAGTTTTTAGTGGTGCAATTTTTTAAAACATTGGTTTTATTTTTTTCACAACTTTCCAATATGGAAAAATATAATAGGAATATTAAACTTCTTTTATAAATTTTTTTCATTTTGATTAAATGTATATTAGTACGGTTTTTACTGTTGTCTCGTTTTTACCCCAAGTTTTGCCAGTCTCGTTTTTACACCACTTGACCCTACGTCCCCCGTGAACTCATGGAAAGAGTCTGCACACACCGCCAAACAGCTATGGTGAAGGTCCGTAAACAGTATTTTCAACTCTTGAAAAAAAAAAATTTACCAATTTTCGAGCGGCCATATTTACGGAAACCCTGGGCGAATTTCGCCCAATAACGAACTTAACCGGCATTCGAGATTCGAACCTACTCTGAAAATTTCAAGTTCCTAGGACATTCTGTTCGAGAGTTATCGTGTATACGGACGGACGGACAGACTCGAATTTTTTGACGGATTCGTCATCAGTGAGTCGAACTCTGTCGTTTGAGACCATTTTCGGCTCAAAATTCGAAAAATACAGACTTCGTGAGGAAATGATATAGCCCTCGTGTGAGTAGTACGAGCGCTCAAAAAATTAAAAAAAAATTACGAAAAGCACTGCCGTGAAGGCAGGAGCTTTTGAGCGCTCGTACATGCACCTTGTAGGTAGATTCGCATTTTCCAGTTTTAGAAATCAATTGAAGGAATTTTCGACAGCTGTCAAAAAAACTCTGAAACTTAGGCGAAACTCCAGACTTCACGTCAGTGCTTCAGCTGATCAATTTTTTTCGATAATTCGCTAGAATTTTCTTCGGTATCTATGGTCTTGGTGATGCGATCTGGACAAAATTTTGCACGTAGTTTGAATACATTATTCCTCCAAACCTATCCTAAAAATTTCAAGTCTCTAGGCCATGCCGTTCGAAATTTATGATTTTCTATGGTTTCGATGGTTCTGGTCATGCGATCTGGAGAAACGTAGCTTGAATATATCATTCTCCATAAGTATACAAAATTTCGTCACGATCGAATCTGTAGTTTCGAAAATGATCAAGAAAACTAAATTTCAAACGACCATATTTACGGAACCCCTAGTTTAATTTTGCTCATTGGTGAACGTGACCGCGATATTCGCGATCCAAACCCACCCTGAAAATTTCAAGTTCCTAGGCCTTTCCGTTCAAAGGTTAGAATTTTCTATGGTTTCTATGGTTCTGGTCATGCGATCTGGACAAAATATTGCTTCAATAAATCACTCTCGATTCAAATACAAAATTTCTTCTCGATCGAATCCGTAGTTTCGAATTTATCGAGAAAACAAAATTTCAAACGACCGTATTTACGGAACCCCTTGTATAATGTTGCTCATAGATGAACGTGATCATGACATTCGAGATCCACACCTATCCTGCAAATTTCAAGTCTCTAGGCGTTTCCGTTCAAAAGTTACAATTTTCCATGCTTTCTATGGTTCTGGTCGTGCGATCTGGACAAAATTGCACATGTAGCTTGAACACCTCATTTTCCATTTGAGTGCAAAATTTCATCTCGATCAAATCTGTAGTTTTCAATTAATAAGGGAAACAAAACTTTGAACAGCCATATTCACGGAACCCCTGGTGGAATTCGGCCCATTAACGAACTTAACTGAGGCATTCGGGAACTGAACCCACACTGAAAATTTCAAGTCTCTAGGTTGTTCCGTTCGAGAGTTATCGTGCTTACGGACGGACGGCCGGACGGACAGACTCGAATTTTCCGACGGATTCGTCATCAGTGAGTCGAACATAGTCGATTGAGACCATTTTCGGCTCAAAATTCGAAAAATACAGACATCGTGACGAAATGATATAGCCCTCGTGTAAGTAGTACGAGCGCTCAAAAATAACTAACGTCAACAGATCTTCTCACTTAATGGTGGTAAGATAAGCATAATTTCATATCATTAAGGTATCATTAAATATTCAACCCGCATTAAGAGTTGCGCATAGGATTGACCATTACCCCCACCAGGTGATAAGATTAGTTTGTAGTATTAGGTAGTTTAACAGTTTAGAGAATTGATTTAGTTATACCTTAACCACTCGAAGATGATGCATCGCATCGAAGCACGTGTCGTGGAATTCAACCCAATGTATCGAAAATCATACTAGTTATTCTATTGTAAGTTTGATTGGGGATTTCCATCAAGTATCGGCTGATTCTATCAGAAGAATATTTTACTTCGAAAGACCTGAAGGATTTAATTCATTTGTGAGCGTGTTTGAAAGAAACGGAACGCGGTGTAGCAGGCATCATTATTTTGAAAAAAAAAATTTGTTTACTGGGAATAGCTTTTTTTTGCACTTTTTTTAGAGCGCCCAATAGCTTTTATCCACAGTATTTCGGGATCATCAATTTTTTCAACCAGAGGGAGGGGAGGACGGTGAATCTAGTCTTTGACTGGGAGTCAGTTGATCCACGAATGTCCACAGTACTCATAGTATACTGAGTGTTCCATTAGTGATTGGCCATAGTCATATCAAGAGAGGACTAAAATCAGGACAGCATTTCAAAAAAGTTACGAAAAATATGAATTCGTTCGATTGCTACTTGCTTGTAACAAGTGTGCCATTCAAAACGAAAATTGAATTCCTTAGATTGAATTACATATGTTTCCTTTTATGGCAATAAGGACATTTCTCTGAGTGATGTAAAAAAAATTACGAAAAGCACTGCCGTGAAGGCAGGAGCTTTTGAGCGCTCGTACATACACCTTGTAGGTAGATTCGCATTTTCCAGTTTTAGAAATCAATTGAAGGAATTTTTGACAACTGTCAAAAATATTCTGAAACTTAGGCGAAAATTCAGACTTCATGTCAGTGCTTCAGCTGATCAATTTTTTTTTCGATAATTCGCTAGAATTTTTTACGGTATCTATGGTCTTGGTGATGCGATCTGGACAAAATTTTGCACGTAGTTTGAATACATTATTCCCCAGCTAGGTGCATAATTTCATTCCAATCCGATCAGTAGTTTCGAAACTATCAGGAAAAAAATATTTTGAACGGCTATATCTACGGAACCCCTAGTCTTATTTTGCTCATTGTTGAACGTGACCGCGATATTCGCGATCCAAACCCACCCTGAAAATTTCAAGTTCCTAGGCCTTTCCGTTCAAAAGTTACAATTTTCTATGGTTTCTATGGTTCTGGTCATGCGATCTGGACAAAATATTGCTTCAATATATCATTCTCGATTAAAATACAAAATTTCATCTCGATCGAATCCGTAGTTTCGAATTCATCGAGAAAATAAAATTTCAAACGACCGATTTACGGAACCCCTTGTATAATGTTGCTCATAGATGAACGTGATTACGACATTCGAGATCCACACCTATCCTGAAAATTTCAAGTCCCTAGGCGTTTCCGTTCAAAAGTTACGATTTTCCATGGTTTCTATGGTTCTGGTCATGCGATCTGGACAAAATTTCACATGTAGCTTGAACACCTTATTTTCCATTCGATTGCAAAATTTCATCTTGATCAAATCTGTAGTTTTCAAGTAATCAGGGAAACAAAACTTCGAACGGCCATATTTACGGAACCCCTGGTGGAATTCTGCCCATTAACAAACTTAACCGAGGCATTCGGGAACTGAACCTACACTGAAAATTTCAAGTCTCTAGGTTGATCCGTTCGAGAGTTATCGTGCTTACGGCCGGACGGACGGACGGATGGACAGACTCGAATTTTCCGACGGATTCGTCATCAGTAGTCGATTGAGACCATTTTCGGCTCAAAATTCGAAAAATACAGACATCGTGACGAAATGATATAGCCCTCGTGTAAGTAGTACGAGCGCTCAAATATATAAAAAGCACTGCAGTGAAGTCAGGAGCTTTTGAGCACTAATTCATCCACTTTTTAGGTACATTCGCATTTTCAAGTTAGTAGAATCCAATTGAAAAAATTTTTGACAGCTGCCAAAAAATTTTCAAAATCAGGCGAAACTCAGTTGCTTCAGGTGACCAATTTTATTTTCGATCATTCCCTAGAATTTTCTAGGGTATCTATGGTTTTGGTGATGCGATCTGTACAGAATTTCGCAAGTAGGTTGAGTACATTATACTTCATCTATGTGCAAAATTTCATTCCAATCCAATCTAATCAGTATCAAGAAATCTTTTTTTGAATTCCCACATTTACGGAACCCTAATCTGATCTTGCCGACCGCGACAATCGCGATCCAATCTTACCCTGAAAATTTCAAGACCCTAGGCCTTTCCGTTCGAAAGTTATAACTTTCTATGGATCGAATCTGTAGTTTCGGAGAAATCAAAAGAACGAAATTTCGAACGGCCATATTTACGGAACCCCTAGTGGAATTCTGCCCATTAACGTACCCAACTGAGGCATTTGGGATCTGAACCCACATTCAAAATTTCAAGTCTCTAGGTTGTTCCGTTCGAGAGTTATCGTACGGACGGCAGGATGGACAGACAGACTCAAATTTTCAGAAGGATTCGTCATCAGTGAGTCGAACTTTGTCGATTGAGACCATTTTCGGCTCAAAATTCGAAAAATACAGACTTCGTGACTAAATGATATAGCCCTCGTGTAAGTAGTACGAGGAAAATGAAGTGTTCAAGCCACTTGCGAAATTTTGTCTAGATCGCATGACCAGAACCATAGAAAATCATAACTTTGTAATGGAAAGGCATAGGGACTTGAAATTTTCAAGATAGGTGTGGATTTCGAATGTCGCGGTCACGTTCATCAATGAGCAATATTAGACTATGGGTTCCGTAAATATGGACGTTTGAAATTTTCTTGATAATTTCTAAACTGAGAATTTGATCGTGACGAAATTTTGTATTTCAATGGAGAATGATATATTCAAGCTACATTTTTTCCAGATCGCATGACCGGAACCATAGAAACCATAGAAAATCATAACTCACGAATGGATAGGTTTGGATCGCGAATTTCGCGGTCACGATCATCAATGTCAATTGTCCTCTCTCTCTGCATTGAAGCACTCTCCAGAGTCTTCGATCTAATCTAGTTATATTAAATTCTTCATAATTTTTCGAAAGAATGATGTGAGATATATTGATCGAAACCATTTTTAGAACCACGGATCAGAGATAGGTAGAATCTACTTCTAATCTCGTCCATAATACTTCTCACCTACCTAGTACAATCGTGACCTGTTTATTTCTACTGGCTCAGTCAGTGGCGTTAGTACAGTAGTAGTCGCATTTAGGCCAACCCAATCGTTTGAGACCATTATTGATAACGCTCTTTTAAAGAAACAAACGCGCAAAAACAGCGATACAAAAAATATCGATTAATTCCCACTGCTTCAACGCTCGATGAGTTCTGAAGCCTGCTACACACACGAATGCGAGTCGACCAACTTGGCTTGAACAGACTTAATTGAGAGACTTGCATGAGCGTGTGCAGCGTGAAGCTATATGTTGGGCTTGTAGGTATTCGGACAAAGCCGATTGCCTACAGTTTTCATAGCCGACTTTGCTTGACATGCCAAGTTGGCCGATTTGCATGCGTGTGTGTAGCAGGCTTTAAGGCACGTTCAGTTGAAACATCAATCATTTCATTGTCGATAAATGATGTGTTTAATGAAATCTTCAAAAAAATCATAAAAAACATTACTCACCATTGAATTCAGTAATGACATAGGAAAAAAATCGATAAACTAATAGCGAGCCAACAAAACAATTCATGTTACCCCAGTGACCACCAAATCCATCATTTGCGCCTGTAGACTGGTTTCGATTCATATCCAATTTCATCAGTACAGTTAGCAAATGATTAATTCGATTTAAAAACAGAAAACCTTCGGCACATAACGCAGCCGCGATCGGAGAAAAGTTCTCTATTCACGCCACCCGTCCGTTTCAGAAGCAAATTTCTCAAATCTCTCCAGTCTTGTCTAGGGGAGTCCCAACTTCCCCAGACAAAGACCAATATGTGATCGCTGTAAACATTACGAGCGTGGTGCAAATGATGGAATGGTGGTCTGTGGGATAACATGAATTGTTTGGCTGGCTTGCTATTAGTTTGTCTAGAATAATTTTTTCTTATTTCATTACTGAATTTGATAATCTCAGATAAACAGCCATTATATAATTTTATTACTCACCATAGTGGAATTAGTCCGTGCGCTGAAGTTTATCACGCTAGGCAGATATTTTTCTTTGGGTAAATTCATCAAATGATCTAATACGACCGCTGTTTTTCCAGTGCCTGTTGGACCAACGAATAGAATGGGTATTTCCTTGGACATACACATCTTCAGGAAAAACCTTTGCAAACAGGATTGATTCGTTGTAATTATCAATTCACTCACCTAGAAATAAATCAAAAATTCATTCGAAATTGACGAATGGAAATGTGGAATTTATTATCTTAGTTATGAATGAAGAATTTTATTGATTTTTCCAAAGTAGTAATTTCTGAAACAATTGAACGTATCGTAGAAATTATTGCACTAAAGCTACACTATATGTTTATGGTATTTAAGGTGTATTGAGGTATAATAATAATAATATTACTCTTCATTTCGTAATATCGTCGTGTTCCGGAGAAAACTACGTAGGGTAAAAGGTACAGTTGTTGACACCCTATCAGTGATTGACACCCTCATTTTCATATTTGAATTATAAGAATTGGATGGAGGCCTTAAAAACATGGAGCTTTGAAAAAAATATTTCAATTTTTCAAGTTTGGACTGTTAGTATTAATTTGGGTTAGGTTTGCATTCCTAATTCACCATATATTTATCAATGTGCAGCGTGCTGACGATCATTGCTATTAGAAAAATACTGCCATTTTCTCAAGGTATTTAACTCAAATTCATAACATTTTTTTAATTGTTCTAATTTTTGTCTGAAGCATAATTTTTGTTTGAATCATTGAAACTCTTCAATAAATACTTTTTCATAACTTAAAATCTATTTGGTTGAAGGTTTCGCGTTTTTTTGGGTGTCAATAATTGCCTTTGAAAATATGTGGATGAATAGTGATTGACATACTATGTCAATAACTGTCGTATTCAAATTTTGCAAAATTAGTCCGTATTGCCTACTATTCAGGCCTCAATTTCTCAATGAATACTGAAAAATGATTGAACTTTATCTAATTTTGTTCTAGATAGTTGTTGACACCAGTGTCAATATCTGTGAATTTCCACGTGTCAATAACTATATTGCAAGTTCAACTAGTTCCTACTTCTTGTCCCTACCCCCTGAATCGATTTTCCACGCTTCATTCTCAACAACATGGCAAAAGCAAAAGAAGGAAGCAATTATAAGAAAAATTACACGGAGGATGCTATTATTTCTGCCTTATCAGCAGTAAAATCAGAAGGAATGTCCAGAAAACTTGCCTCCCAAACCTATGGCGTTCCTCGTTCTACAATAATTTTTTGGTTGAGTGGAAAACTTGTTGAAAAAATGAAAAGCACTGACGTGTAGTCAGGAGCTTTTGAGCGCTGCTCGTTCATCTACCTAGTAGGTAGAATCTTCCTAAAAAAAATTTCTTTGATCCACTTTTGGTCATTGATAATTTTGTTCATTGATAAACGTGACCGCGATATTCGAGATCCACACCTATCCTGAAAATGTCTAGTCCCTAGGCCCCTCCGTTCGAAAGTTTGCATGTAACTTGAACACGTCATTCGCACCATCTGGGTGCGAAATTTCATCTCGATCGAATCAGTAGTTCAGAAGTAATCAGGAGATCAAAATTTCGAACGGCCATATTTACGGAACCCCTGATGGAATTCTGCTCATTAACCAACTCAACTACGGCAGTCGGAAACTGAACCCACACTGAAAATTTAAAGTCTCTAGGTCGTTCCGTTCGAAAGTTATCGTGCTTACGGCAAGATTCGAAAAATACAGACATCTTGACGAAATGATGTAGCCCTGTTGTAATTCCAACGAGCGCTAAACAAATCACGGACCCTGTCCTGTATTAACCTATGAAGAAGATCTCAAATTATGTGATAGAATAGACGGGTGTGCCAAAAAAATAAAAAAAAAATTATTTCAAACATAAAGCTTGATGATGAAATTCATGAAGAATCCTTTATACAGTCATGAAACAGTCCAATATGGACATGGATTGTACATCTGAAGACACAATCTGTGATAACAATGAAAACCAAGTTGCTATAAACGGCTACTGGAGAACCAACTGCCAGGGCTTGTGTCCTATTTGCAAAAAGAATTTGGATTTAAATGGTATTAAATAATTAAATGCATTTCCTGTGCATGAAAATTCCATGTTTAATGTTTATTGAAATATGTCTTCATAGAGAAGGTTTCCATTTCGAATATTTTTCAATGCAAAACTTACAAATAAATCTTATAATGAACGATCCATTACTATATATTATACCTATCCACATCCTTGTTCAGCTGATTGAAAATATGAGAGACAACAGTATGTCAATAACTGTATCAGGTGGTGTCAACAATAGATTTTACAGTGTCAATCACTGAAAATTGACACATGATGTTAATGATGTGTTTTAAAGCTTCTTCTGAAAGGGTTTTTCCACTTTCGGTTGTTAATTTGAATCGAGTATGAACCAACACATAACCTCGAAAAAGAAATATTTTCATTTCATACCCAAATAACAAATTATTTATATTCTATTGGGACAGTTGGCTTAAGGTGTCAATAACTGTAGTGTTTACCCTAACTCCATATTTTTCAGGAAATGGTATTTTGGTGCAATCTGTTCGGCAACATGGTTAATAATATAAGTTTTCTGAAAAATCCCTTTTTCCTCATCAAATGAATAAATTAAATTACATATAAGTCAATACAAATAATGTTTTTTGTTTATTCTATAAAATTTTGTCAAATGGAGTTACGCAAATTTCTCCTGAAGGCGACGATATGTCTGTACATTGTACTATATATATTGTTATGGTTCAATTTCTGATATTAATAATTTTAAATTTTATTATTGAAATTTTAAGAAAGAACCACTAACAATATTAAAAATAATTTTGTATATTAATTTTTCTTTTTTTTTCCGTGACTCTTTTTAAGAGGGTTCTCAAGGTACACAAATGAAATAATTTTTGTTTACAACAACTTATTATTTAAATCCAATAAACTAATTCTAATAATTTTATAAATTCTAAATTATTACTCCTTTTGAACAAGATCTAAATTAAAAACTCACAGTGAACAGCTTACTCTAAATATAGTTCATCAAAATGCAAGCTTCATATTTCTCCTCCGTTTCGTAGAGAATATCTTGGATTTCAGTGATTGTTTTTATAAGATGTATTGCCTCGGGTTCCACTTATATTTCTGGAATGAGCTGTTGGGACAGTTTTATTCCACAGTTTTCTTCTAAACTATGAAGTCGGCAATGAGTATACTGCAGTTTTATTCCGGTATCTCCTTCATGATTTCAGACTGCATAAATCTTCGATAATGTTTCATTTTCAAATCTCAATTTTAATAATACAATTCAAAGAAGTTTTTTTACACTGACTTTTTGAAAAAAATATTTCTATCTTGACATTTCTCTCCCGTCAAAAAATCAGCTTCCCTAATACTAATAATCTTACAAAAATTTCTATGGTAACATTTTTAAATAATTTGAGCCCTCTTGAAAAGAAAATTCATATTTCAATTATTCATCGAATTTTGTTTGGTGATATATTTTGAATTTATTTTTCATTCTTGGATTTCCATGACAATTCCCCAAATTGAATATTTAATAATTTTTTTTTCAAGAAAAAATTTTAAATATTGAAATTTCTTGATTAATTTGTAATTTATAACTCGAATAATGACACAAATTTTCTTGATAAGCATTGTTTGTTTCTTAATTGGATTTATATATGAACATCATTTATGTCGAAATTTTTTTTTTATAATATTTCTCCCCACTCCTCTTTTATTTTTTTTCCGTTTTTTTTTTTAATGAAAGTCTTCTTTGGCGCAGGTTTATGTCCTCTTTTATTAATTTCTTCTTTTTATTGTTCATCTTATAAGCTCGTTTTTGCTTCTGGGAATCATCATCGATTTCATCATACATTAGGGAACTCTCATCTTCTTCGCTGTCATCACATTTTGCCTTTTTACGTTTGTCACCTCTTTGTCTCAATTTTGTATAATGAAATCTAACATATTTCTGAATTTCTGTTTGTATCAGCTCAATTTTGCCTGATTTTTTGTATATCAACTTGATATCCCCTTTCTTGAATCTGTATATAGAATTTTCTATTCTATGAATATTTCGAAAACAATATTTTCCTATTTCTGTTTCAGAACTATCCTCTTTAGTTCCTTTCTTGTCATCATTAGATTTAAAAGCATTTTCTTCTTCTTTCTTATATGATGAGTCTTGTAATTTCTGCATATTAATTTCATTCAATTTCATATATTTTTCTGCATTCTCTATTATTACTGTAAGTTCTTTGTCTTTCTCAAAATCCATTATTTCTTCTTCAATTTTATTCTCAAGTCTGTTTTTCCATAAATACTTTCTTTCTCTGGTTTTCTTCAGTTCTCTTGAATTTTCTTCTATTTTAGTCTCTAATCTCTCTGAAATTTCTTCCATTTTCTCAAATTTTTTATTCATGTCCAGTTTCAATCTTTCTGTATTATATTTCATTTCTTCCATCTTTTGTTTCAAACTTTCTGAATTATCTTTCATTTCTTCCTTCATTTGATTCAAACTTTCTGAATTATTTTTCATTTCTTCCTTCATTTCTTTCATCTTTTGTTTCATCTCCATTAATAAATTAATTAATATATTTGATTCTGTTCTTTTTTGTTCTTCTTCACTTCTTTGTATTTTATCTTCTTCATCTCCTTTTTCCCCAATCAAAGTTTTACTCCTCGTTTCCATTTTAAGAAAAAAAATGCTTATTTATTCAAAAAATATTATTAAAAAAAAATTATTATGAATCCGAAAAATAAATTCAAATCATTCACCTTTTTCGAACCAATAATCACCTTGTTCAAGCCACGCGTTGGGCGCCAATATTGTTATGGTTTAATTTCTGATATTAATAATTTTAAATTTTACTATTGAAATTTTAAGAAAGAACCACTAACAATATTAAAAATAATTTTGTATTTTAATTTTTCTTTTTTTTTTCCTGTGACTCTTTTTAAGAGGGTTCTCAAGGTGCACAAATAAAATAATTTTTGTTTACAACAACTTATTATTTAAATCCAATAAACTAATTCTAATAATTTTATAAATTCTAAATTATTACTCCTTTTGAACAAGATCTAAATTAAAAACTCACAGTGAACAGCTTACTCTAAATATAGTTCATCAAAATGCAAGCTTCATATTTCTCCTCCGTTTCGTAGAGAATATCTTGGTTTCAGTGATTGTTTTTATAAGATGTATTGCCTCGGGGTCCACTAATATTTCTGGAATGAGCTGTTGGGACAGTTTTATTCCACAGTTTTCTTCTAAACTATGAAGTCGGCAATGAGTATACTGCAGTTTGATTCCGGTATCTCCTTCATGATTTCAGACTGCATAAATCTTCGATAATGTTTCATTTTCAAATCTCAATTTTAATAATACAATTCAAAGAAGTTTTTTCACACTGACTTTTTGAAAAAAATATTTCTATCTTGACATTTCTCTCCCGTCAAAAAATCAGCTTCCTTAATACCAATAATCTTACAACAATTTCTATGGTAACATTTTTAAATAATTTGAGCCCTCTTGAAAAGAAAATTCATATTTCAATCATTCATCGACCTTTGTTTGGTGATATATTTTGAATTTATTTTTCATTCTTGGATTTCCATGACAGTATATATGTATATAAAGATAAAAGATATAGTGTCAAATCACAAAATATACAAAACTTCTAAATATTACCTCAAATAATTATGAAGAGAATATGTTTCCAAAACAATTGAATACTCTGTGACATTTTTAAAATAATTCAACTGTTTGATCCTATCATGAAGTTTATTGTACAATTAAATATACACGTAAGATGGGTGATTTTCAGATAGAGATAAACTATGTACAGGATAATGAAGGTTCTGCGATCCTGAAGGGGAATTACTTTCACTTGTGTGAACTGAAAAAAATGATGAAAAGCACTGCCGCCAAGTAAGGAGCTTTTGAGCACTAGTTCATTCACCTTGTAGGTAGATTCGCATTTTTCAGTTTTAGAAAACAATTAAAAAAATTTTGACAGTTTTAAAAAAAAAATTCAAACTAAGACAAAAATCCAGACTTCGCGTCAGTGTTTGAGGTGACCAATATGTTTTTCGATAATTCGCTAGAAACTTTTACGGTATTTATATATCTGGACAAAATTTTCCACGTAGCTTGAATACATTATTGTTCAACTATGTGCGAAATTTAATCCCAATCCAATGAGAAATTTCGAAATTATCAGGAAAAAAATATTTTGAACGGCCGTATTTACGGAACCCCTAGTCTAATTTTGCTCTTTGATGAACGTGACCGCAAAACTCGCGATCAAAACCCACCCTGAAAATTTCAAGTCCCTAGGCCTTCCCGTTCGGAAGTTATAATTTTCTGTGGTTTCTATGGTTCTGGTCATGCGATGTAGACAAAATTTTGCAAATGGCTTGAACGCTTCTCCTCGTACTACTTACACGAGGGCTATATCATTTTGTCACGATGTCTGTATTTTTCGAAGTTTGAGCCGAAAATGGTCTCAATCGACAAGGTTCGACTCACTGATGACGAATCCTTTGGAAAATTTGAGTCTGTCCGTCCGTCTGACAAATTACGAATCACCAAATTTCGTCACGGTCAAATCCATAGATTTGAAATTATCAAGAAAACTAAATTTCAAACGACCATATTTACGGAACCCTAGTATAATTTTACTCATTGATGAACTTGACCGCAACCTTCGAGATCCACACCTATCCTGAAAATTTCGAGTCCCTATGCCTTTCCATTACAAAGTTATAATTTTCTATGGTTTATATGGTTCTGGTCATGCGATCTAGACATTTTGATGTAGCTTGAACACGTCATTCTCCATCTGAGTGCAAAATTTCATTTCGATCGAATGAGTAGTTTCGAAGTAATCAGGAGATTAAAATTTCGAACGGCCATATTCACGGAACCCCTGGTCGAATCTGAACAATAAGGAACCTAACCGCGGCATTCGAGATTCGAACCTACCCTGAAAATTTCGAGTTTTTCGAGAGTTATCGGACGGACGCGGACAGCCGGACGGACAGACTCGAATTCTTTGACGGATTCGTCATGTGTGAGTAGTACGAGCGATCAAAAATATCTTTGTTTTTGAAGAAAAAATCAAACATTCCAATACATATATACCAAAAATTGTTTACAGTTTTTTCCTCCCTAAATATTTCCCTACATGATCGAATCGAAGTCACTTTGAAAATATACCTCAATCCTCTTTTTCGCAACACAAACCATCCAAGCTTGATCCCCAAAAAATAATCCCATTCCTCATGAGGCATTCAAAATTTGCAAAATATACAGTTTTCAAATTGTCTAAACTCCAATATTTCGATAGTGTTCTTAACCCTTAAGCACTAATCATACGTCTCAGAGACGGCACGACCTCATCTGATTTGTCAGATCAGAATTTTCGTTTTATTATTTATAAATATAAGTGTTATGTGGCCATATATCCCAGTTCAGTGGGGTTAGTTGGCCATATGGTTGGAGCGCCCTTTTTTCCTGTTTGGTTTTCTTTACAGATCTTTTTTTCACCTTCCAACCAAGGGTCTTTCTAGGAATACCATAAGTTTTTGAGTCTTCGCTTACAGAAGATCCGTTTCTGACAGCTTCTATAGCTAGCCTTCGATTTTATTTTGAATGATAGTTTCCATGATTTGAGTTCTTTCTGTTATACTTCGTTGGCATTTTTGCGCAGTAAACAAGAAGAGACGACAAACTATGAAGAAATAGACATAAAAACTAAATGGCCATCTATCCCTATAGTTTGGTGGCCATCTCTCCCGAATGCCAGGGAGAAATAAATTTACTTTCGCACAATCACAGTAGAAGAAAGTAAGAAACCATTGAATAATTTCACAAGGACGCGCTAATATTTTTATTTTCTGACTGCTCTAATAGACCAGGCAATAGAGCAGAAAAAGGTTCATTCTGTGACAAAAATCGTAGAAGAAAACCGCGAGTGGGGAGTTACGTGGGGTGGTCCGTGGATGTTCAGTGATATGTTTTCGACTCGCAAATATCATTACTTTTCTTGTAATTGCGAAGAAAAACCAAAAAAAATGTGGGTCGCGGAGAAACTCGTGGCGAAGCGGGTGCTTGACTTTATGATCGCTAATGGTGTAATTCCGGATGGTCAACACGGTTTTGTGCCTGGTCGGTCCGTTATTACATGCCTTCTCGAGTGCGTTGATACATGGACACGGTTTGTGGACGCTGGTGATGCTATCGACGTATTCTATTTAGACTTTGCACGCGCGTTCGATAGGGTGCCATTCAGGAGACTTCTCCACAGGCTGGAACACTTCGGGATCCGCGGTCGGGTTCTTGAGTGGATCCGAAGTTTTCTGCATGGTCGATCTTTTTCTGTCAGAGTCGGTGAATCGCTCTCGTCGGAGATGCCTGTTTCTAGTGGAGTTCCTCAGGGGTCAGTACTTGGGCCCATACTCTTCATTCTGTATGTTGCCGATATTCCTAGTACCATTAGTAGACCAGGCAATAGAGATTTTTTCGAGACAAAAATCGTAGAAGAAAACCTATTTTGAAGCATTTTAACGAAAAATCAAGATTGCCTTTTTGTAGTACTATACTTCTTCTTTCAAAATCCGTTTTGCAAATCGAAATCGGACTATTTCCGACGCATCCAGCTCTTCCGGAAAATAGTGCCTTAAATAATTCAAATCGCAATTATGCAAAAACCATTTATCGGACAACGTCCGGGTTATGCACACTCAAAGTATTTATTGACCACTACTTTCATTTGGAAAGCCAGCGCTACAACTTTGAAATTGGCCGAGTTATGAGGATTTGAACAAACGCGAATTTTCACGGTTTTTCCGGCTTTACTCCGGTAATGATGACCCGATTGAGTTGCACTAGCACTCATTTTTTTCATCTTTTCATTCTCTACAATTCGTCTGTTGAAAGTATTAGCACCGCTCCATTGGTTCAGATTTTACAAGCAAAAAACTAAAAAAACACCGTTTCTTTTGGTGTTTCTTCGCAATTACAAGAAAAGTAATGATATTTGCGAGTCGTAAACATATCACTGAACATCCACGGACCACCCCACGTAACCCCCCACTCGCAGTTTTCTTCTACGATTTTTGTCACGAAAAAATCTCTATTGCCTGATCTATAATATCACCTTGACGTATTCGAAAACACAAGGGCCCTGCTCACACATAGTCGAAGATCGCTGGGGAGGACAAGCAGCGCCATGGAACGACGCGTTATGGAGATTTAGCTGTTGGCCATGTCTCCCGACTGGCCATCTCATCCGTACATTACGACTTCCAGTTATTTCCAGCGGATGGTTTGACATCCGTATATTTTGATACAACTCGGGAAACAATTCGACCTCTATACAGGGTGTCCCAGAATGAATGGATAATTTTTTAACACTGCATAGAAGACCTATTGGACACTCTGAAAAAAATCCAAAAAAAATCCATCCCCCCTGGAAATATTTTTTTTTCAAAATAATGATTTCTTGCACATCACGTCGCGTTTCTGTGTATCACGCTCACAAGTGGATCAAATCCATTAGTTTCTTCATGGTGAAATATTCTACATTGAAATACCAATAGATATGCTGAAAACTGTATAAAGATCTGTTGTAACTTTTTTGGAAAAAAATATCAAACTTCAAATTTCATCATAAAATGTGATGAATTTTCCATAATGTGAAAGTTTAATCGTTCATGGTGGAAATAAAATTTGAGAAATTAAGTCATGTAAATTTCAAAATGGTACAATACATCTTCATAACTTATGTAAATGCGGAGTTATTGCTATTAGTATACAGAAGGAGCAAATTCGACTGAATAATAAAATATTGAAGGTTCGATACTTTCACCTCCTAGTCTGTACCTGATGATAAGGGCTTCATCAAAAACAACGTTACATAGTAATATCATATTCATCGAAGTTAAAATCAAATAGTTTATTTTACACTGTTTTGAGTAGTTAGTTATTAAGAATTCGTGAGGAAAACTAATAATATAATATGATCTTTGGTATGTGCAATGTCCACATTATTATAACAAATGTTCGAATTGTCTACCACCTACTCTGATACATGCGCGACATCTACGAATGAACGCTCTCTTCAGAATTCGCGCTTAACACTGATTAGAAATCTTTGAACCAGCTTGCTGGACACGGCGACGTAACTCTTCAAGAGTTCTGATTGGCACCGAATAGACCTCGTCTTTTAGGCAACCCCAGTGAAAAAAATCTAACGGATTCAGGTCCGGGAAACGTGGAGGCCATAAAACGGGACCCATATGGCCAATCCATTTATCTGGATAGGTGGCGTCCAAGTAAGCACGGACATTCACTGCATAGTGGGCTGGATATTTCTCCCTATAGAGTGATGCACTGGCATTACCTCTGCATTCACCATAAATGAAATGCATATTCGCATATTCCTGGGATGTGTAATTATTTCGTGGCATGTTCAGAGTTGAGATAAAGATCAAATCGTAACGAAATCACCAAAATATCGAAGTGAAATCAGTAAACGAAACGATTATGTTGACACTGAGATTATTTGACAGCCAAACATTTTCCAGTGCCTCATGGCAACCGCATCATTTCATTGTTCGAGAACCGTGCGCAAACTATTCGAATTTTTGTATTTCTGTATAAAAATAGCAATAAGTTCGCATTTCCATAAGTTATGAAAATGCATTGTGGATGATTTTGGAATCTGTATGAAAGGCGCATATTTCTTTTTTAGTTGCCACTCAGGCTTAGCGACCTTTTTTTCACCGTGAACGATTAAACTTTCACATAATGAAATGGTCATCACATTTTATGATGAAATTTGAAGTTGGATATTTTTTCCCCAAAACGTTACAACAGATATTTTTACGGTTTTCTGTATATCTAATGGTATTTTATTGAAGAATATTTCACCATGAAGAAACTGATTGGTTCGATTCATTTGTGAGTGTGTTACACAGAAACGCAACGTGATGTCCAAGAAATCATTATTTTGAAAAAAAAATATTTCCAGTCGGGATAGATTTTTTTTGGATTTTTTTCAGAGAGTCCAATAGCTCTTCTATACAGTGTTACAGAATTATCCATTCATTCTGGGACACCCTGTAGAAGGCGATAAAGGAAGCCAAGCAGCAGGCTAACGAGATTCTCATAAAGAGTACACCAAATCCGAGCAAGGCTATGTGGGAAATAATAAACGGGTACAGAGGTGTACCCGGAGAGATAAAGTCATCGGGTCATGTCAGTCTAGTTCAACACCTTTTTTGAGCGCTCGTACTACTTACACGAGAGCTATATCATTTCGTCACTATGTCTGTATTTTTCGAATTTTGAGCCGAAAATGGTCTCAATCGACTATGTTCGACTCACTGATGACGAATCCGTCGGAAAATTCGTGTCTGTCCGTCCGGCCGTCCGTCCGTAAGCACGATAACTCTCGAACAGAACAACCTAGAGACTTGAAATTTTCAGTGTAGGTTCAGATCCCAAATGCCTCGGTTGAGTTCGTTGATGGGCAAAATTCCACCAGGGGTTCCGCACTCGAATGGAGAATGAGGTGTTCGAGCAACATGTGAAATTTTGTTCAGATCGCATAACCAGAACCATAGAAAATTGTAACTTTCGAACGGAAATGCCTAGGGACTTGAAATTTTCAGGATAGGTGTAGATCTCGAATGTCGTGATGACATTTATCAATGAGCAAAATTATACTAGGGGTCCCGTAAATATGGTCGTTTGAAATTTAGTTTTCTCGATAATTCCGAAACTACGGATTCGATCGAGACAAAATTTCGTATTTTAATGGAGAATGATATATTCAAGCTACAGTTTGTTCAGATCGCATAACCAGAACCATAGAAACCATAGAAAATTCAAGCGAATCATCGAAAAAAAATTGGTCATCTGAAGCACTGACATGAAGTCTGGAGTTTAGCCTAGGTTTCAGAATTTTTTCGACAGCTGTCGAAAATTCCTTCAATTGATTCCTAAAAGTGGAAAATGCGAATCTACCTACAAGGTGGATGTACGAGCGCTCAAAAGCTCCTGACTTCACGGCCTTGCTTTTCGTAATTGAGCGCTCGTACTACTAACACGAGGGCTATATCATTTCGTCACGATGTCTGTATTTTTCGAATTTTGAGCCTAAAATGGTCTCAAACGACTATGTTCGACTCACTGATGACGAATCCGTCGAAAAATTCGAGTCTGTCCGTCCGTCTGGCCGTCCGTAAGCACGATAACTCTCGGACGGAACAACCTAGAGACTCGAAATTTTCAGTGTGGATTCAGTTCCCGAATGCCTCGGTTAATTTCGTTAATGGGCCAAATTCCACTAGGGATTCCGTAAATATGGCCGTTCAAAGTTTTGTTCCCCTGATTACTTGAAAACTACAGATTTGATCGAGATGAAATTGTGCACTCAAATGGAGAATGAGGTGTTCAAGCTACATGTAGATCAAGCTACATGTCTAGATCGCATGACCAGAACCATAGAAACCATAGACAATTGTAACTTTTGAACGGAAACGCCTAGGGACTTGAAATTTTTAGGATAGGTGTGGATCTTGAATGTCGTGATCACGTTCATCTATAAGCAAAATTATACTAGGGGTTCCGTAAATATGGTTGTTTGAAATTTAGTTTTCTTGATCATTTCAAAACTACAGATTCGATCGTGACGAAATTTTGTATACTAATGGAGAATTATATATTCGAACTAAATTCTCCAGATCACATGACCAGAACCATAGAAACCATAGAAAATCATAACTTTCGAACGGAAAGGCCTAGGGACTTGAAATTTTCAGGATATGTGTGGATCTGAAATGTCACGTTAACGTTTATCAATGAGCTAGGAATTATACTAGGAGTTCCGTAAATACGATCGTTTGAAATTTTGTTTTCAAGATAATTTTGAAACTACAGATTTGATCGAGATAAAATTTCGTATTTTAATCGAGAATGATATATTAAAGCAACATTTTGTCCAGATCGCATGACCAGAACCATAGAAACCATAAAAAATTGTAACTTTTGAACGGAAAGGCTTAGGAACTTGAAATTTTCAGGGTGGGTTTGGATCGCGAATGTCGCGGTCACTTTCATCAATGAGCTAAATTAGACAAGGCTTTCCGTAAGTATGGCCGTTCAAAATATTTTTTTCCTGATAGTTTCGAAACGACTGATTGGATTGGAATTAATTTTCTGCATCTAGCTGAGGAATAATGTTTTCAAAGTACGTGCGAAATTTTGTCTAGATCGCATTACCAAGACCATACGTACTGTAGAAATTTCTAGCGAATTATCGAAAAAAAATTGGTCAGCTGAAGCACTGACATGAAGTCTTGAGTTTCGCCTAAGTTTCAGATTTTCTTGACAGCTGTCGAAAATTCCTTCGATTTATTTCTAAGACTGAAAAATGCGAATCTACCTACAAGGTGGATGTACGAGCGCTCAAAAGCTCCTGACTTCACGGCAATGCTTTCCGTAATTTTTTGATTTGATTTGATGCGTTTGGCTCGTGATCGAAGGGTCTCGGTTTCGAATCCTCTGGCCGGGAAAAAATTTTCCTGGATCTCCTGACTCGCCCAAGCTTCATTTATCATGTTCATTGTTGAATATCTGCTCTATAAGCTCTGAGCTTATGAGGAGTCACACAGAGATCTAGGAGAGTCGGGATATAAAAACATTAAACATTCAAACATGTAAAAACTCAGTTGATTTGAATTTTAGAAATATTGCAAATATTGTAGGTATGTATTTCAACTATGACTACTGGAGTGTTACATAATCTTGGTGAATTACCATTGTTTCAAAAATTATTTTCTCGAGAAGGTTTCCTCGTACTACTTCTGAAAATTTCGAGTATCAAAGGACTATAATTGTCGACCAGTTCTTCAAACTTCATAGCTTCATGATAAAGAGCTACTGAAGAACGAAGTTCGAACCGATGCGACAATTAATTCGAAATCTTTTGGGAAAAATTTCTTATTATATCCACACATTAATGTACTCACTCTTGCGTTGGCAGGTATTTGTTGAATCTTATCGACAGTTTCAGCCCACAATGTCCATTGTCCATTATTCTTCTTCTCATAAATCCATTCGTATATGTTGAACCGTTCTGGAAAAATCTGATTTTTTGTCAATTTGAATGACTTCGGCTTTGGATGATTTTTGTTGTCGCCGTTCAATAATTTCCTGAAGAATACATCGAAAAGCCTCTGTCCATCACTTGTGAGTGTTGACCCTAATCCCCATACTATACAGAACAGAAACACCGACTGGAGCCATATTGTACTGACTTGTTGTTCTCCAGCAAGCATACAAGTGAACAAACGTGTGAATGTCTGAAAATGTAATAGGAAGTCAAAATTAATTATATTCTTATACTGCTGGATGAAACGAATGTTGTAATTAACGAATGGATCCAATTCTAGCCAAATTAGGGAACGTACGGAACGCGAGTGGCAGCGGTTGGGGGCATGAGAAGTGAAGTGATTACATTCTGCCGCTGCCTCTTCCCCTCCTCACTTCCCTGCACCCTGAAGCTGAGTGTAATCCAAGTATTAGGGTTCGTATCATTAAAAATATTTTGCAGTATGCGAAAATATTAAATTTAATCAATCCGTTACGATGAACGTAGATACGTCATGGTCCTCGTCAATTTCTCTGACGCATTAACTCGTGGTCCCACACATTCATGGATCAGCTCAGTGTGAACGTTAGTACGCGGAATCATTATTCGTATAATTTCGGTTCAACGCACTTCAACAGGTGAGACCACGCGTTGATACGCCAAGACAGAGCATGGTCAGAGTTATGTCCAAGCAGCTTTAGTCATTTACAAATTGAATCATAGAACACCAAGTTAGTAACTGTAGCCTTCGAATTCAAGAATGAAAATTGAAAAGTTTTACTAGATAAACTAATAAGCAAGCCAACAAAACAATAAATGTATCCCAGATACCAACGAAATTCATCATTTGCAATAGTAGACCGGTTTCGATCCATATAAGATCTCATCAGTACAACTAGCAATGATGAACTGAATGAAACAAAAGACCTTAAAACATAACGCAACGTGGTACTGAGAAAACTTCCCAAATCATGCCACCTGTCCATTCCAAGATCAACTGTTCCAAATATCTGTAGAACATAAACTGTTTTATCGGCTCTCCGAAAACAAAATACACATGTATGACAACGCCGTAAACATTACAAGCATAAATAGTCATACAAGGAATTCAAGCTTGAGCCTTATTCGTCTGAATAAAAGACTAAAGAATAATAACGGCTGTTTATCTGAATTGATCGAATTCAAGAATGAAAATTGAAAAATTTTACTAGATAAACTAATAAGCAATAAACGATTGCAAATGATGAATTTAGTTGGTATCTGAGATACATGAATTGTTTTGTTGGCTTGATTATTAGTTTTTCTAGTAAATTTTTTCAATTTTCATTCTAGAATTCGATCAATTCAGATAAACAGCCGTTATTATTATTTAGTCAATTATCCGGTGAATTTCTTGTGTGACTATTAATTTATGCTTGTAATGTTTACGGCGTTGTCATACATGTGTATTCTGTTTTCGGAGAGCCGATAAAACAGTTTATGATCTACAGATATTTGAGACAGTTGATCTTGGAATGGACATATGTAAGGCTGCCATCCGTCCGGGTTTCCCCGGATTTGTCCTAGCTTTTAGCGCGTCCGGGGAGCGTCCGGGCCGGTTTTTATCTGTTGTCCGGGTATTGCAACTTTCAAGTGAAGTCATTTTTTTCGAGTGGATCCCGGTTCAGAACTATTTCGTAGTTGGCGTCACCAGTTTGTGTATCGCTAAAATGCCATAATTTCAGAACGGTGAAGTCCTACCACTCAAATCTTCACAAAACGCATGAATGAACAAATCCATGAAGAAATCAACAAATATAACCAATATTCTTTGAAAAGCTGTTTCCGAACGCGGTCAGAAACCAGTCTATCCATGTCATAAAAGACCAAACTGCAGTCCGAACTATCCCAAAACTATCAGGCGCTCTGAATAAAGTACAAAAAAAATCCATCCCCGGTAGAAATATCTTTCTTTTTGAGCGCTCGTACTACTTACACGAGGGCTATATCATTTCGCCACGATTTCTGTATTTTTCGAATTTTGAGCCGAAAATGTTCGAGTTCGACTAACTGATGACGAATACGTCGGAAAATTCGAGTCGGTCCGTCCGGCCGTAAGCACGATAACTCTCAAACGGAACAACCTAGAGATTTGAAATTTTCAATGTAGGTTCAGATCCCAAATGCATCAGTTAAGGTCGTTAATGGGCAGAATTCCACCAGGAGTCCCGTAAATATGGCCGATCAAAATTTGGTTCTCCTGATTACTTCGAAACAACAAACTCGATGAAGATGAGATTTTGCAATTAAATGGAGAGTGAGGTGTTCAAGCTACATGTGAAATTTTGTCCAGATCGCACGACCAGAACCATAGAAAATTGAACCTTTTGAACAGAAACGCCTAGGGACTTGAAATTTTCAGGATAGGTGTGGATCGCGAATGTCGTGATCACGTTTATCTATGAGTAGAATTATACTGGGGGTTACGTAAATATGGTCATTCGAAATTTAGTTTTCTTGATAATTTCAAAACTACAGATTCGATCGTGACGAAATTTTGTATATTGATGGAAAAAGATATATTTAAGCAACATTTTGTCCGGATCGCATAACCAGAACCATAGAAAATTATAACTTCTGAAGGGAAAGGCCTACGAACTTGAAATTTTCAGGGTTGATTTGGATCGCGAATGTCGCGGTCAAGTTCTTCAATAAGCTAAATTAGACTAGGGGTTCCGTAAATATAGCCGTTCAAACTATTTTTTCCTGATAATTTCGAAACTACTGATTGGATTGGAATGAAATTTCGCATATAGATGAAGAATAATGTATTCAAACTACGTGCAAAATTTTGTCCAGATCGCATCACTAAGACTATAGATAATGTAGAAAATTCTAGCGAATTATCGAAAAAAAATTGGTCAGCTGAAGCACTGACATGAAGTCTGGAGTTTCGCCTAAGTTTGAGAATTTTTCTGACAGCTGTCGAAAATTCCTTTAATTGATTTCTAAAACTGGAAAATGCGAATCAACCTACAAGGTGGATGTACGAGCGCTCAAAAGCTCCTGACTTCACGGTAGTGCTTTTCGTAATTTTTAAATAATGATGTCGAATAAATCACGTTGCGTTCCTGTGTAACAAGCTCACAAATAAATCAAATCCATCAGTTCCTTCAAAGGAAGATATTCTTCATTAAAATACCAATAGATATACAGACAACCGTATTAATAACTGTTGTAATTTTTTTTTTTTTAAATATCCAACTTCAAATTTCATCAGGAAATATGACCAGTATCTCATTATGTGAAAGTATGATATTTTATGATGACATTTGAAGTTGGATATTTTCTTCCAAAGAAATGACAATAGTTATTGATTCGGTTTGCTGTATATCTATTGGTATATTGATGAAGAATATTTTACTATGAAGGAACTGATGGATTTGATTTATTTGTGAGCGTGTTACACAGAAAAGCAACGTGGTGTATTCGACATCATTATTTGAAAAGAAAAATACGTGATGTAGTTGAAACTATTATTTTGAAAAAAAAAAGAAATTTTTATCGGGGATAGATATTTTTTGTATTTTCGAGCGCTCGTACTACTTACACGAGGGCTATATCGTTTCGTCACGATGTGTGTATCGTATTTTGAACTGAAAATGTGCCGTAAGCACAATAACTCTCGAACGGAACCACATAGAGACTTGAAATTTTCACTGTTGGTTTAGTTCCCGAATGCCTCGGTTGAGTTGGGCCAAATTCCACCAGGGGTTCCGTAAATATGACCGTTCAGAGTTTTGTTCTCCTGATTACTGGGAACTACAGATTTTATCGAGATGAAATTTTGCACTCAAATAGAGAATGAGGTGTTCAAGCTACATGCGAAATTTTGTCCAGATCGCATAACCAGAACCATAGAAACCATAGAAAGTTGTAACTTTTGAACCGAAACGCCTAGGGACGTGAAATTTTCAGGATAGGTGTGGATCTCGAATGTTATACTAGGGGTTCTGTAAATATGGTCGTTTGAAATTTAGTTTTCTTGATAATTTCGATACTACAGATTCGATCTTGACGAAATTTTGTATACTAATGGAGAATGATATATTCAAGCTACATTCCTCCAGATCGCATGACCAGAACCACAGAAAACATAGAAAATCATAAATTTTGTTATCTCGAGAATTTCGAAACTACGGATTCGATCCAGATAAAATTTTGTATTTTAATCGAGAATGATATATTGAAGCATTTGCAGAACATTTTGTCCAGATCGCATGACCAGAACCATAGAAAACTACAACTTTCGAACGGAAAGGCCTAGGAACTTGAAATTTTTAGGCCGGGTTTGGATCGCGGTCACGTTCATCAATGAGCAAAATTAGACTAGGGGTTCCGTAAATATGGCCGTTCAAAATATTTTTTTTCTGATAGTTTCGAAACTACTGATTGGATTAGAATGAAATTTTGAACCTTGCTGAGGAATAATGTATTCAAACTTTTCCAGAATTGTCCAGTCATTCTAGGACACCCTGTATGAAAGAGTAATAATTCATGGTATTTTTCAAAAATTGAAAAAATTAATACTATACTGAAATATGAATTTTTTTTATTATAATAGGTAGTTAAAAAAATATTTTAACATGTCGGGGTTTTCAGATGCATGAGGTTTTCAAGCTTCTTGTCCTAGTTTTCAGATTACGGAGATGGCAACCCTAGACAGGTGGCGTGATTTGGGAAGTTTTCTCAGTACCACGTTGCCTTATGTTTTAAGGTCTTTTGTTTCATTCATCGAGATCATCATATTGATAATAATTCTCTATAAATCCCTTCGACATTACAAAATGAGAATGTATAGGACAGGTCAAATGAAATGAGTTCCTAGTAAAATGAAAAATTAACACAACTTATCAAAATAATTATGATACGATTGTTCTACTAAATAAGCCAACAAAATTTATGCGAAATGGTCATCTGCAAAGTATTCCGCTATACTATAATAAGATTTCTCAATCAATATCCGTTAAATAGTTTTTTTGGATTTTAACTCATTCAATCTCTTGATTTCATTGTAAGTTAATAGTAAAAACACTCAGAATGGTAAACGAAATCGTTTATTTCACATTAATCTAATGTCGGAGATTAGCACATGGCACGGTTTACAAACAAAGACGCACGCCTGTTACGTTCGAGTTCAGGTTACAAGTAACAATGATAATGGCGGCATGCGGAGTGACGCTAACCTCTAGACCATAGAGGGTTCATCTTAGAGTAGAGAATAGATCTACGCTTGGCTGGAGTACATGGTCTCAGCCTGTTATAATCATAATGTCAATTTCTAGGGGTATCAATTTTGAGAATTGCTTATATATGGTGAATTATTGAAAATTTTAATGCCCTTATAAGATGGGGAATGTTCAAATTTCGTCGTCCTATGTTGAGGCAGACACAGCGTCTCAAAGTTTCTCGTACAATAGTTGTGATATTTCGACAGACCAATGAAATTTACAATATAACGTTTAATAAACAACAAACATTTGTATATATAAATACAAGAGAGCGTCAAAATGTGATGTTTGATGAAGAGCGGTCTACAGGAGGAAAGTGGGTCGATATTGAAGATCAGACGCACTATCTTTTTTTGGGCTAAAAATATCCTATTTACATCAACTGAAGCACCACATAACAAGATGTTGAATTGTAAATGACTGTATACCAAACTGTAGTACACATCTAAAATTAACTCAGATGGTAAACACACTTTAAATTTATTTATGGCACAATAGGATGCATTCAACTTTTAACTCAATAAATCAATGTGTTCATACCATCTCAAAGTACTATCGAGATGAACACCCAAGAACTTAATTCTTTCCGAAAAAGAAATTTTGACATCTCCCAACTGGAGGGTCAATGGAATAGTGTCCTTGATTCCAAAGATAATAAACCTGGTTTTTTCCACATTCACTATGAGCATTAGAACTACACCAGTCCATGAAGCTCCTTATCAGTATGCTGCAGCAAGAAAGGAGTTCATTAATATTTCTAGATGCTACGGCAATAGATGTATCATCGGCAAATAAAATCAATTTTATTAATTCATAGAGATTGAGATGTTCAGGTAAATCATTGACGAATAATATGAATAGAAGTGGTCCTAATACCGATCCTTGAGGGACACCAATATCAATATTGAATTTGCTGGAATATTGACTTTGACGACCATTGATCTTTCCACCAGGAAGCTATGCAACCACTCCAAGAAAATTCCTCTGAATCCTAAGTTATATAACTTATTCATTATAAATGGTAAAGACAAGCAATCAAATGCACGCGATAGGTCGAAAAACAGACCAGCGACACATAGACCATCATCCAACCACTTATAAGTACTTTCAACAAATGAAACAGCAGCCGCCTCAGTTGAGCAACCGGCTTTGAA
Organism: Aphidecta obliterata; assembly: GCA_963966015.1. Classification (NCBI taxonomy): domain Eukaryota; kingdom Metazoa; phylum Arthropoda; class Insecta; order Coleoptera; family Coccinellidae; genus Aphidecta; species Aphidecta obliterata. Next base: position 31,238,335 of record OZ014431.1, read on the forward strand.
TCGATGTTGACTACTTGTGATAATATTGAACTTATCCAAATAATCAACCATACGCTTTGAAACCAATTTTTCAATAACTTTGGAAATAGGACTAAGAATAGAGATTGGTTTGTAGTTTATTATTTCCTTTACATCATTACGTTTATGTAAAGGAATAACGGTGCTCATCTTGAGTGAAGACGGTTTATATTGATAGATTGATCAGGTGAGCAAGATGACCTGCAACGTATCCTGTAGAGACTTTCAATATTCGTGAAGATATACAGTCAGTACCATTGCTTTTTTTGTTTTTTAATGAATTTATAACATTTATTACCTCTTCCATAGTAACTGGATAGAGGTAAAAGGTATGATACACCAATTTAGATGTTGTGCAGATAAGAGATATAGTATTACCATAGTGTTGCTGAAGGCTTACAGTTGTTGTCTTAGAAAAATATTCAGCAAAGGCTGCAGCTATTATAGGAGACTCAGAACAGAGACTTCCATGTAAATTAAGCGACATGACATTCTGATTCACATTTTTCCTACCAGTTTCCTGGTTTACAATACTCCAGACACTCTTATTTCTGTTGACAGAATTTTCAATTATGTTTGCATAAAATTTAGATTTTGTTACTTTCAATAGATTATTATAATATTTCTTGAATTTCCTATACATCTCAAAAGACTGTTCAGACTTCAATTCAGAATGCAACCAATGTTAATTCTTCAAATGAAGACTTGCCTGCTTTACCTCTGGTGTTATACAGTTATTACTCTGGGAGACTATGCGCCTCGCAGGAAAATTCTCGAGAATCAAAAGAGTAATAGTATCCACGAATGCTCTAAAACATGAATCAACATCACTGCTCTGATATATTTCATCGAAGCAAACAACAGAGATTTTTTCACATAATTCGTTATTCGTTATTTTCAGTAAAGGATCTGACATATTTTTGAGCGCTCGTACTACTTACACGAGGGCTATATCATTTCGTCACGATGTCTGTATTTTTCGAATATTGAGCCGAAAATGGTCTCAATCGACTATGTTCGACTCACTGATGACGAATCCGTCGGAAAATTCGAGTCTGTCCGTCCGGCGTCCGTCCGTTAGCACGATAACTCTCGAACGGAACAACCTAGAGACTTGAAATTTTCAGTGTTAGTTCAGTTCCCGAATGCCTCGGTTGAGTTCGTTAATGCGCCAAATTCCACTAGGGGTTCCGTAAATATGGCCGTTCAAAGTTTTGTTTCCCTGATTACTTAAAAACTACAAATTTGATCGAGATGAAATTTTGCACTCGAATGGAAAGTGAGGTGTTCAAGCTACATGTGAAATTATGTCCAGATCGCACGACCAGAACCATAGAAACCATAGAAGATTTCAACTTTTGAACGGAAACGCCTAGGGACTTGAAATTTTCAGGATAGGTGTGGATCTCGAATGTCGTGATCACGTTCGTCTATGAGCAACAATATACAAGGGGTTCCGTAAATACGGTAGTTTGAAATTTTCTTTGGCGTTTTGTTTTCCAGCACAGTAAATTCTCGGAAAATTAATACTCAGCAGAAAAAAGAAGGATGACCGTTGAATTCTTGCAGTCTCCCGGTTCACTCTGTCGTTATAATAATGGCGCGTTGAACCAGTGGTTCTCAAACAAAACCGTAACACAATAGAGGACAAGACTGTGTACAGCGCGGCGACAACTCAATACAATAAAGAGCTGCGGAAGGAAAGCAAAAGTCGTGGCGTACCTTCGGCGGAAGCATAGAGGGCACACCAACGGCTGCTAGACTCCAAATGGATGTATCCAATGAACACAACAATGGGCTGGGACAGCTGAAGAGGAGGGATTGTGAGATGACTAGCACAGACGACGGAACATTGCCAATAATGCTTGAAACTCATTTCCCAGCCTCCCAAAATCCTTCATGGCAGCAAACCTAGTAAGGATTACTCAGCGCCAAGAAGGCCAGAAAATAGCTGTCAAACTATTCACAAGGAGAAGGATTCTATGGGCTATTGAATCCTTTAAACCTTGAAATTCCTTTGATGGGATGGCATAATATTTTCAGTGTTGCTTCAAAAGGTTTTACTTCCGGAGCTGGTGGCCCTCATTCGGAAGAGCTTCACCTGTAGATATGTAACTAAATGCTGGCGATAGGTAAAAGTGAGCTTCATCCCCAAGGTGGGCATACGGTCTGGGACAGGGGCAATATCCTTCCGCCCCATAAGACTCTCCTTCATTCCACTGAGAGTGATGGAGAAAACTGTTGATCAGATATCAGATTGGGACTACTGCCGAGGTGTCCTCTACATTGAGATCTTTTTGCTTGCCAAGCAGTTAAATCGACAATTTTTGTTCTTCATTGTCATACAAGTGAGCTGGAGAGAGCTATAGAATATAATAGGGAAGTAGCATTGTGTGCATTCAATGATATTGAAGGTGCAGTCTGAAACACTCCGCGACAGTCCATCCATCGCTCACTGGTCGGAAGTCGATACTCCTTTTGAGGGTGGCTCGATAGCTGGTGCAGATAGTTAGGATTATTACAACATTTAACAACCAGAAAATCAATCTTAACCTGGTCTCCATATACCTAACCACGACACCTGGGGATAGGTGTCCACAAGGGAGTAGTCTGTCACTTTTACTTTGGTCATTGGTGGTCGACGACCACTGCTTTAGGATAGGGGTTTCTGAATCTGCGGATACGCCAACGACCTTGTAATAATAGTGTATCCAAGGACTCACTGTGAACCCTAAAATGGTTATTCTAGTACCATTCACTAGGAGAAAGAAACTTTCTCTTGAAGTACTTAGAATGAATGGTCCCTACAAATCACACTAAATATCTATGTGTGATTTTTGACCAAAAGCTCCCTTGAAGCTAACATCTCGAGGCTGTGATCAGTATAGGCCAGGGAGCTCTCTTCGCATGCCAGAGTTGGTCGAAAATACACTGACGAGCAAACAACGGGTCACTTGATCATTACTGTTCAAATACCTTTCTTACTCAAAATTTTTACGAGAATCATAATATTTCTGGAATGGTAGGGAGAAGAGAATTGGCCAAAGAAGAATGAATCTTTTTATTCGATTTGTATAAAAATAGAAAGCTTATTTTGAAAAATCGAAACTTCGGAATTGAAAAAATTATCGTAACTGTGAAAATTTCACTATTGGTATAACGGGTGACCTCCTCTAGCTGTGATTACAGCTTTCAAACTTCTTCGCATGCTTGTGATGAGCCTTCGAATATTTTCTTGTGGAATATTTTCCTAATCATGACGAAGGGATTCACGGATTGTAGATTATTGGGCGATGGAATCATATGGAACCTCATTCAAGTACGATGTCACTATTCGAGCAGTATTTGGGCGTGCTTTGTCATTCATAAAAATTCCCTGCTATCCAGAAATGGTATACGGGGTGTTTCATTGGGAAACGGAAATACTTGAAAGGCGGGTAGAGGGTACCGAGGTGGTTCTAGATATACCATATTTTTGGCTCTAACTGTCGAATTTTCAAAATCTCGATATACAGGGTGTTGTTTCAAGGATACCATTGCTTCATAATTTTTCGTTAACCCGGACCTGGATTTTCCTTGTGGTTGTTGAGTGATTTATTCGAGCTTTAAATGAAAAACATGTGTGCCAAATATAAAGAAAATAGCCAGGTGGTTCGTTTGTTATGACCTCAAGAAGAAATGAGCAAAATTGATGAAACATCCTGTATCTCGGTAACAAAGACACTCAGAGCCAAAAATATGGTATATCTAGAACCTAGAACCACCTCGGTGCCCTCTATCCAACTTTCGTGTAATTCTGTTTCCCAATGAAACACCATGTATAAGGTACAATCTAGTCCATAAAAATTTCCTCCATGTACCTTACTGCCGTTGAAGGTCCATTTATAGAAACCAACTCTGTGCGCCTTCTAAGGAGACACATCCCCAGACCATAACAGATCCTCCACCGAATGGAACTCGCTCCTCTATACAGGCATCGGCGTATCTTTCTCCTGGACGTCTATAAACGCGTCTACGACCATCAGTTCCTCGAATGCTGAATCCGGATGCATCAAAGGGGAGTAGCTGGGCCCATTGAGCTTCTAACCAGTTTATGTGACCTCGTGCAAATTGAAGACGCGCAATTTGATGCTCTCTGAGAAGTTCTGCACCTGTCTGTATGATCGTAAATTCGATTCTGAGAGACGTCGTCTCACGGTACATTTACTTACGTTCACCTGACATCAATCGATTTCGAACTTCAGCAGCAGTAAGATGGCGATTTCGAAGACTTGTGGAAACCATGAATCTGTCTTCCCTCAAAGATGTGCACCGTCTTCTTCCAGATCCAGGTCTTCTGATCTGCCTGCCTTTCACCTTATGCCTTGTCATTATTCTTTGGACTGTAGATAGGCTAATAGTCGTTCTTTTAGCAACTATTGCTCAGGATCAGACCATTTTCAATAAGTGCCACCATTCTCGCACAATATTCAATTGGTAAACTCATTTTATGAAATTTTTTCTGTCAGAGAGTGCAAAACAAACTTTTCAATGACCTATATTGAACGCAACTAATAAACGTGTAGAATATTCGAAGATGGTTTCTTTTATCAAATTTTTTAGCCTTTATATCTTTGCGCATATTCATTTGATTTTCTAATGAAAGACAGATGAAGAAAAAAATATTATTGAATCAATTTGAACACGTGACTCCATTGGAAAAAATCATAAAAAGCACTGCCGCGAAGTCAGGAGCTTTTGAGAGCTCGTTCATCCACCTTTTAGGTAGATTCGCGTTTTCGAGTCATAGAAACCTATTTGAATTTTTTTTCGACAGCTCTCATGAAATTTTTCAAACTGAGGGAAAACTCCAAACTCCACGTCAGTGCTTAGGTGACCAATTTTTTTTTTCGATTATTCGCTAGAATTTTCTACGGAACCTTGGTCTTGGTGATGCCATCTGTACAAAATTTCGCACGTAGTTTGAATACATTATTCTTCATCTACACTTGGGAGCAATGAAATCGGCCCATCTTAAATTTGACACAGTTTCAATCATGGATATCTCGCGAGCCGCTGATCGGATATTGATGTCCTTTTTTTTTAATTTTAGGTTAAACCTTGGATAATGATGTTATCTTAAGATATTTTTGTCTACATTTGAATTTCAGTATATACGAGGTGCAAGATTGATAGGAAAATTTTTCCTTCAATTTTGACACATTCTGTGGATACAAGAAGCCACAGCAACGAATGGCAAAAGGAGTCAAAATGAAGTCCCATCTTTTCCGGTTATTTCGTTTTTTTAATCGTGTGTTTATCTCCATTATTTCTGCCTGAGGAAAAACTTCCAAACAAACTTACAAAAAGTACTCATTCATCGAGACTTGTCAGAGACTACATTGCAGCAGTCGACTTTCGAGTTATGGTGTAGCCACCGTGCAGTCCTGACCTAAACCCCATCGAGAGTTTGTGGAATGAACTAAAACGAAGAGCACTACGAGCCTTTTCCAACGTCGATCCCAGAGCTTTGTGTTGCAGTAGAGAAAGAGTGGCGAAACATCCCACAAGAAACAATAGTGGATTTAATTGAAAGTATGCCTAATCGTATGCGAGATGTTATTAGGGCGAGGGGAGGTCATACCCGCTATTGAAATTATTTAGTTTTAGGAAAAACCTATAGCCTGAGGGCTATATCATTTCGTCACGATGTCTGTATTTTTCGAATTTTGGTCTCAATCGACTATGTTCGACTCACTGAAGACGAATCTGTCAAAAAATTCGATTCTGTCCGTCCGTCCGGCCGGCTGGCCGTCTGTATACACGATAACTCTCGAACGGAATGTTCTAGAAACTTGAAATTATCAAGGTTGGTTTGAATCTCGAATGCCGCGGTTAAGATTGTTATTGGGCAAAATTCGCCGAGGGGTTCCGTAAATATGGCCGTTCGAAATGTTGTTTTCCTGATTACTTTGAAACTACAGATTCGATCGAGGTGAAATTTCACCCAGATGGGGAATTACGTGTTAAAGCTACATGCAAAATTTGGTCCAGCTCGCATGACCAGAACAATAGAAACCATAGAAAATTATAACTTTGTAATGAAACGGCCTAGGGACTTGAAATTTTCAGAATAGGTTTGGATCTTGAATGTTGCGGTCACTTTCATCAATGAGCAGAATAAGACTAGGGGTTCCGTTAATATGGCCGTTAGAAATTCAGTTTTCTTGATAATTTCAAAACTATGGATTTGATCTTGACGAAATTCTGTATTTATATTGAGAATGATATATTGGAGCTGAATTTTTTCAGATCGCATGATCAGAACCATAGAAACCATATAAAATCATAACTTTCGAACAGAAAGGCCTAGGGACTTGAAATTATCAGGATAGGTTCGGATCGCGAATTTCGGGGTCATGTTCATCAATGAGCAAAATTAGACTAGGGATTCCGTAAATATAGCCTTTCAAACAATTTTTTTCCTGATAATTTCGAAACAACTCATTGGATTGCAATGAAATTTCGCACATAGATGAAAAATAATGTATTCACGTCGGAATTTTTTTCCAGATCGCATTACCAAGACCATAGATACCGTAAAAAATTCTAGCGAATTATCGAAAACAAATTGGTCACCTAAAGCACTGACGTGAAGTCTTAATTTTCGCCTTTGTTTGAAATTTTCTTTGACAGCTGTCAAAATCTTTCCAATTGTTTTCTAAAACAGGAGAATGCGAATCTACCCAAAAGGTGGATGTACGAGCGCTCAAAAGCTCCCGACTTCACGGCAGTGCTTTTCGTAATTTTTTCACTGGGCTTTCATATATCGATATAGCGCGGCGAAGCGGAAGCAGATGCTTCCCGCTCTTACCGCTCTCCGCGAAACGGCATCGTGCAGTTCATGATATAAGAATGCTACTAATTTTCCTCATTTTGGTCGGCCGCGCGCATGACTTCAGCTTCGAGCCATCTGCATCTCTCTTTCGGATGCCCATAGCATATCATGGCGCAAGCGCAGTCAGTACCCAGTCGGCCAGCGGAGCTTGTCTATAACACAAGTATTTCTGTATTTTGTTCGAACGCGATCGTGTGCACTTATTTACATATTTATTCGTAAATCATTAGGTTGCGAATGAAGTTTCTTGGAGTAAAGTGGTGAAATAAGGTAAGTAATTTAAGTCTCTAAGTTAAAATATAATATCCGTACCTCAGAGCAAAAGGGTATTAAGTCCAAAATTTTAATTTTCCGTTTTCTGGCTCACCTACATTTTGAACTTCGTTCTCTATTCATTGGTCTACCTTGAAGACAATTGGACTCAAAATTACGAAAATAGCATTTTGGGTATTAAGTCCACTTCGATTCTGGAGCAAAACAGTATATTTTCTCATTATTTTACGTTCTCCTGTATGATTTACATTTTGTGACTTAATTCCCTTTTGCTCTGAGGTACGGATATGTGTTTAATTACGATTGTCCTTCGGTAAACATTCTTTGAGATCACGAACAACATGCACGCCACTGAATCTAGTAAATTCACATAATATATGCATTATTGTTCAGTGATTGCAACAAAATGAACATAAGACAATATATATTTATGAGTGTATAGTTTATCAGATGAGACACAATAGTAATTAAGTTGACCATAACTTCCCTACTAGATGTCGATGAGTGAGTGCAATCACTGCGTGTTCCATTTGTTTGCAAGAGTCATTTACAGCGTTGTTTATTGTTGATATTTAGGACCAAAGTTTTTCGATATCTTGCCACCTGCTCTGAAAAATGTTGATTTGAAAAAAAAATACAAGAGACACCTGTTTTTTACATGCATGGCTCTCTCCTTCCTGGATTAAATGTGTCTATGAGTATGTATGAGATGAGTGATGTGATGGCTGGGTTAGTTTTCAGTGAATATGATGTGTTCGGTAATTGTGAGATGCTGTGCAACATACAAGGTTAGGTTGTACAGTTTTCTCAAACTCAAATGTATTTACTTTTGATTGTAACTTGAGACCGAATAAAATTATTATATTTATTATTATTATTATATTTACCAAAGTACTTACATTATTTGATGTTATTTTATGTTCGTTTCAGAACAGGATGTCATCAACAAAAAAACGTAAAGTTGACACAGAATGTCGAATATTCAAGAACTGTTGGACTGACACCTATTTTGTGTTTGCCTCATATGTCGTGACAAAATATCTGTTGGCAAGGAGTACAATATAAAGCGGCATTACTCTACAAAACACGCTTCTAGTCAACAGGCGATGTTCAAAGTACCTACCAAAAGAAAACTCCGAGAAAGTTACAAAAATTAGCTTCATGATAGCAGAAGCCATTGCCAAGCGAAGCAAACCCTTTTTGGACGCAGAATTTGTCAAGGAATGCTTGGAAATATTTACATAGGTAGCATATCCCGAGCAGAAAATACTCGATCAAAATACAAGCTTGTCACATCAAACCACAGCAAGAAGAATTGATTACATCGCCAATGATATCGAATCGTCTCTAAAAAAATTACGAAAAGCACTGCCGTGAAGGCAGGAGCTTTTGAGCGCTCGTACATGCACCTTGTAGGTAGATTCGCATTTTCCAGTTTCAGAAATCAATTGAAGGAATTTTTGACTGCTGTCAAAAAAATTCTGAAACTTAGACAAAACTCCAGACTTCATGTCGGTGCTTCAGCTGATCAATTTTTTTCCGATAATTCGCTAGAATTTTCCACGGTATCTATGGTCTTGGAGATGCGATCTGGACAAAATTTTGCACGTAGTTTGAATACATTATTCCTGAGCTAGGTGCATAATTTCATTCCAATCCGATCAGTAGTTTCGAAACTATCAGGAAAAAAATATTTTGGACGGCCATATTCACGGAACCCCTAGTCTAATTTCGCTCATTGATGAACGTGACCGTGAAATTTGCGATCCAAACCCACCCTGAAAATTTCAAGTTCCTAGGCCTTTCCGTTCAAAAGTTAAAATTTTCTATGGTTCTGGTCATGCGATCTGGACAAAATATTGCTTCAATATATCATTCTCGATTAAAATACAAAATTTCATCTCGATCGAATCCGTAGTTTCGAATTTATCGAGAAAACAAAATTTCAAACGACCGTATTTACGGAACCCCTTGTATAATGTTGCTCATAGATGAACGTGATCACGACATTCAAGATCCACACCTATCCTGAAAATTTCAAGTCCTTAGGCGTTTCCGTTCACAAGTTACAATTTTCTATGGTTTCTATGGTTCTGGTCATGCGATCTGGACAAAATTCCACATGTAGCTTGAACACCTCATTTTCCATTTGAGAGCAAAATTTCATCTCGATCAAATCTGTAGTTTTCAAGTAATCAGGGAAACAAAACTTTGAACGGCCATATTTACGGAACCCCTGGTGGAATTTGGCCCATTAACCAACTTAACCGAGCCATTCGGGAACTGAACCCAAACTGAAAATTTCAAGTCTCTAGGTTGTTCCGTTCGAGAGTTATCGTGCTTACGGCCGGCCGGCCGGACGGACGGCCGGATGGACAGACTCGAATTTTCCGACGGATTCGTCATCAGTGAGTCGAACATAGTCGATTGAGACCATTTTCGGCTCAAAATTCGAAAAATACAGACATCGTGACGAAATGATATAGCCCTCGTGTAAGTAGTACGAGCGCTCAAAAAAACTGAAGAAATGCGTTTTCTTTAGTTTTGCTCTCGACGAAAGTACTGATATGTCCGATACGGCGCAGTTGCCAGTTTTCGTGAGAGGAGTGACCAAAGACTATACTGTGATCGAGGAATTACTCGATATGCGTCCAATGGAGGATACAACAACAGGAAAAGACATCTACGAAGAAGTAAAGTGTTGCATTGAAAAATATGAACCTCAAATCGGAAATCTTTGCGGCTAACTACAGATCATCACACTAGCATCACACACAAACATACAGTTTCACTGTATTATACACCAAGAACAGCTGTGTGCAAAAGTACTCGAACTGAAACCCGTGATGGATAAAGTAGTGCCGGCAGTTAATTTTTTACGCTCAAGAGGCCTGAATCACAGACAATTCCAAGCATTTCTGTCAGATGTAGGTTCAGATCACGAAGACATCGTGTACTTCAGTCGCGTTCGATGGCTCAGCAGAGCGGCCAAACTGAAACGATTATATTTGTTGCTCGATGAAGTAAAGATTTTTCTTGATCTTGCTTTCCTGGTTGACATAACTAAGTATTTTTCTGATCTCAGCCTTAAACTGCAAGGAAAAGATCAACTATGCTCGCAGCTGTATGAACATGTTCAAGCTTTCACTAAGAAGTTCATATTATTGGAGAAACAGCTGTGATTAGAGAAGCTGGACCTTTCTTTTTTTATCATCGATAATGAAAAATGAAAAATATCATTGTATTTTATTTTATTATATTCTAATAGCTAGAAGAGTGCTAACTTAAACCTTCGCTATTGGGCATCTCTTTTGGCCCTCCATGGTTACAAAAATACTGGAATTGGCCCTCCACGAAATTAAGTTGGACAGGCCTACCCTAGTCTAATATTGCTCAGTGATGAACGTGACTACAACATTCGCGATCCAAACCTACTCGGAAAATTTCAAGTCCCTAGGCCTTTTCGTTCGTAAGCTATGATTTTCTATGGTTTCTATGGTTCTGGTCATGCGATCTGAACAAAATGTAGCTTGAATATATCATTCTCCATTAAAATACAAAATTTTGTCTCGATCGAATCTGTAGTTCAGAAATTATCAAGAAAACTAAATTTCAAACGACCTTATTTACGGAATCCCTAATCTAATTTTGCTCATTGATGAATGTGACCGCGATATTTACATTTGAGTGAATCGATCGAACCTGTAGTTTCGGAGAAATCAGAAGAACAAAATTTCGAACGGCCATATTTACGGAACCCCTGGTGAAATTCTGCCCATCAACGAACCCGAGGCATTTGGGAACTGAACCCACACTGAAAATTTTAAGTCTCTAGGTTTTTCCGTTCGAGAGTTATTGTTCTTACGGCCAGACAGACTCGAATTTTCCGACAGATTCGTCTTCATTAAGTGAAACCTTGTCTATTGAAACCATTTTCGGCTCAAAATTCGTAAAATACAGACATCATGACGAAATGATATAGCCCTCGTGTAAGTAGTACAAGAGCTCAAAAATTGTGTAAAATCTCAGTGTCCCTTTTTTTCGCTGGCCAGTGTACTTGGGGACTGTTTTATTACCACTATTATTATTGAATTACAATAGGAGTGGAGGTAATACTTTTGCACTCATTACATTAATAAAATTATAAAAGCACTGCCGTGAAGTCTTGAAGAACTTTTGAGCGCTCGTACATCCACCTTGAAGGTAGATTCGAATTTTCTAGTTTTAGAAATCAATTGAAGGAATTTTCGAAAGCTGTCAAAAAAATTCTCAAACTTAGGCGAAACTTCAGACTTCATGTCAGTGCTTCAGCTGACCAATTTTTTTTCGATAATTCGCTAGAATTTTCTACGGTGATGGTGATGCGATCTGAACAAAATTTCGCACGTAGTTTGAATACATTATTCATCAGCTAGTCGTATCTGTTCATTCCAATCCAATCAGTAGTTTCGAAATTATCAGGAAAAAAATATTTTGATCAGCCATATTTACGAAACCCCTAGTCTAAATTTGCTCATTGATGAACGTGACCGCGACATTCGCGATCCAAACCTACCCTGAAAATTTCAAGTTCCTAGGCCTTTCCCATCGGAAGTTATAATTTTCTATGGCTCCTATGGTTCTGGTCATGAGATCTGGACAAAATTTTGCTTTAATATATCTTTCTCGAAAAATACGGAATTCTATCTCGATCGAATTCGTGGTTTCGAAATTATCGAGAAAACAAAATTTCGCACGACCGTATTTACGGAACCCCTAGTAGAATTCTGCTCCTTGTTAAACGTGAACGCGACATTTCAGATCTACACCTGAGTCCACACCTATCCTGAAAATTTCAAGTCCCTAGGCCTTTCCGTTCGAATGTTATGATTTTCTATGGTTTTTATGGTTCTGGTTATGCGATCTGGGAAAATGTAGCTTCAATATATCATTCTCCACTAGTATACAAAATTTCGTCACGATCGAATCTGTAGTTTTGAAATTATCAAGAAAACTAAATTTCGAACGACCATATTTACGGAATTCCTAGTATAATTTTGCTCATAGACAAACGTGATCACGACATTCGAGATCCACACCTATTCTGAAAATTTCAAATTTCCGTTCTCATTCTCCATTTAAGTGCAAAATTTCATCTCGATCAAATCTGTAGTTTTCAAGTAATCCGGAGAACAAAACTTTGAACGGCCATATTCACAGAACCCCTGGTGGAATTTTGCCCAATAGATCACAATAGATACTTTGAGTGTGCATAACCCGGACGTTGTCCGATAAATAGTTTTTGCGTAATTGCGATTTGAATTATTCAAGGCACTATTTTCCGGAAGAGCTGGATGCGTCGGAAGTAGTCCGATTTCAATTTGCAAAACGGATTTTGAAAGAAGAAGTAAAGTACTACAAAAAAGCAATCTTGATTTTTCGTTAAAATGCTTCAAAATAGATGAAAAAATTTAGAAAAGCACTGCCGTGAAGGCAGGAGCTTTTGAGCGCTCGTACATGCACCTTGTAGGTAGATTCGCATTTTCCAGTTTTAGAAACCAATTGAAGGAATTTTTGACAGCTGTCAAAAAAATTCTGAAACTTAGGCGAAACTCCAGACTTCAAGTCGCTGCTTCAGCTGATCAATTTTGTTTCGATAGTTCGCTAGAATTTTCTACGGTATCTATGGTCTTGGTGATGCGGTCTGGAAAAAATTTTGCACGTACTTTGAATACATTATTCCTCAGCTAGATGCATAATTTCATTCCAATCCGATCAGTAGTTCCGAAACTATCTGGAAAAAAATATTTTGAACGGCCATATTTACGGAACCCCTAGTCTCATTTTGCTTATTGATGAACGTGACCGCGATATTCGCGATCCAAACCCACCCTGAAAATTTCAAGTTCCTAGGCCTTTCCGTTCAAAAGTTACAATTTTCTATGGTTTCTATGGTTCTGGTCATGCGATCTGGACAAAATATTGCTTCAATATATCATTCTCGATTAAAATACAAAATTTCATCTCGATCGAATCCGAAGTTTCGAATTTATCGAGAAAACAAAATTTCAAACGACCGTATTTACGGAACCCCTTGTATAATTTTGCTCATAGATGAACGTGATCACGACATTCGAGATCCACACCTATCCTGAAAATTTCAAGTCCCTAGGCATTTCCGTTCAAAAGTTACAATTTTCTATGGTTTCTATGGTTCTGGTCATGCGATCTGGACAAAATTTCGCATGTAGCTAAATCACCTCATTTTCCATCTGAGTGCAAAATTTCATCTCGATCGAATCTGTAGTTTTCAAGTAATCAGGGAAACAAAACTTTGAACGGCCATATTTACGGAACCCCTGGTGGAATTTGGCCCATTAACGAACTTAACCGAGGCATTCGGGATCTGAACCTACACTGAAAATTTCAAGTCTCTAGGTTGATCCGTTCGAGAGTTATCGTGCTTACGGACGGACGGACGGACGGACGGACGGCCGGACGGCCGGACGGACGGACAGACTCGAATTTTCCGACGGATTCGTTATCAGTGAGTCGAACATAGTTGATTGAGACCATTTTCGGCTCAAAATTCGAAAAATACAGACATCGTGACGAAATGATATAGCCCTCGTGTAAGTAGTACGAGCGCTCAAAAAGCATGCAAACATGACCAAAATCAGCCGAATGCTCGATTGCAGTCAAGTAGTGGGGGTATATACGTAAATATTCGCGCCAGGCCTCAGCGCGATTTTGGTTCCCCGCGTCTGTTGGCTACCACCACTATCCGTCCCAGAAAGGGCACTGAGCCGGTTTTGGTCATGTTTCCACGTATTTTTCACCTATTTTGCAACATTTCAACGAAAAATCAAGTTTGCCGTTTTGTAGTACTATACTTCTTCTTTCAAATTCCGTTTTGCAAATTGAAATCGGACTACGTCCGACGCATCCAGCTCTCGCAATTACGCAAAAACTATTTATCGGACAACGTCCGGGTTATGCACACTCAAAGTATCTATTGACCACTACTTTCATATGGAAAGCCAGCGCTACAACTTAGAAATTAACCGAGTTATGAGGATCTGAAAAAACGCTGATTTTCACGGTTTTCCCGGCTTTCCTCCGGTAATGATGACCCGATTGAGTTGCACTAGCACTCATTTTTTTCATCTCTTCATTCTCTACAATTCGTTTGTTGAAAGTATTAGCACCGCTCCATTGGTTCAGATTTTACAAGCAAAAAACTAAAAAAACATCGTTTTTTTTGGTGTTTCTTCGCAATTACAAGAAAAGTAATGATATTTGCGAGTCGAAAACATATCACTGAACATCCACGGACCACCCCACGTAACTCCCCACTCGCGGTTTTCTCCTACTATTTTTGTCACAGAATGACCCTTTTTCTGCTCTATTGCCTGGTCTAACAGGTCATATTCGCATTCTGAACGAATGTAAATAGCTCTTCCTACATGTGGTCATAGATAACCTAGTTCTGAAACACGAATTCCAAAAAAACTATACTGTGCCATTCCCATGCGATGCGATCAATGATGAAACAGTTTTCCCTGCCAGGTCTAATGGTGTTCTACTGAAGGCTCGAAAACTGGATAATGACGATACGGGTCCGGAGTATACGTTCCCTCTTTTCAACTAGCTCTACCAATGGGCAACTGTCACCAATAGTCGAAGCGAAAACCTTTGCCATACGTGAGTGCATCTCGGTATGCATGAGACCAGTCTTCCGGAAAAAAAGGATATTTATTATCTCAAAGCAAAGCAGCCCAAACAAGAGCTTGACTCCTCGTTAGTACGGTGAAAGTAATTCTAGGAATGTAAACTTCCAGTCAATGCACTCGGACTAAACAATCAGGACATCCTTGTATAGGTACCTCGTCATACTGAAGTGCACGGCGATGAAATGGCAGAGTAATTGGCAAGAGAGGAAGGAATAACCACTTACATTGGACCACAGCCATATGCGTTTTCCTAACCAGTCATCAAGCGATGGCTGGAAGTAAATAAATGGAAAAAAAAAGAGGAATATTAGGTCCTGGGAAGGAGCGAAGGACAAAAAAAGGCTAAGCCATTTCTCTATTACTCAACGAGCTGGAAAATGACGGGCATGCTCAAGAAACATTGCCCTGTGAATTATCACCCGCGGAACATAGGGATTCCTGTCGCTGATTATCTGCTTAGCTGTCTCAGTGGAGATCATCTGCTTTGCAATTATGCAGCTGTCCGTAGGAAAAGGCTAATTCACCTTGGTTCGTGGTTCTTGAAACATGTAATGGACGGAGCACCAGGAAGGCTATAGGGTTTATTGAGACTTTGCTGCCGGAATGTTAGGTCAAGATGTTGCCAGGTTTGCCTAGGCGTATCGCTCCTCCTCTAATTTAATATCAGGTCGATTACAAGAAGCACACTCCGCCCGCCAAGGAAATGAAGAGCGTACTGTTAAAAGCCGCTGGAACTGCAAGCTGCTCTGGACGAAACGACAGGAGATCTAATAGGGAAAAGGGGTCATTCAAGAAGTAATCGGAAAAGAATTGCACACTCTGGCGATAAGAAATGGCAGAGCTATCGTGTATACGAACGGACAGCCGGATGCCGGATGAATCAGTTTGAATACATTATTCTTCATCTATGCGGAAAATTTCATTCCAACCCAATCATTAGTCGAAATTATCAGGAAAAAATATTTCGAAAGGCCATATTTACCGAACCCCTAGTCTGATTTTGCTCATTTTTGAACGTGATCGCGATATTCGAGATCCACAGCTGGTAATTTCAAGTCCCTAGGCATTTCTGTTCGAAAGTTATAATTTTCTATAGTTTCTATGGTTCTGGTCATGTGATCTAGTAAAAATTTCGCACGTAGTTTGAATTCACAATTTTTCATCTTTATGCAGAATTTCATGTAGAATTTTGCATGTAGCTTGAACACGTCATTCTCCATCTGAGTGCAAAATTTCATTTCGAAGTAATCAGGAAAACAAAATTTCGAACGGCCATATTTACGGAACCCCTGGTCGTGTTTCGCCCAATCACGAACTTAAGCGCAGCATTTGAGATTCGAACCTATCCTGAAATTTTTTTAGGTTGTTTCGTTCGAGAGTTATCGTGTATACGGCCGGCCGGACGGACAGATTTTTCGAAGGATTTGTCATCAATGAGTCGAACTTTGTCGATTGGGACCATTTTCGGCTCAAAATTCGAAAAATACAGACATCGTGACGAAACGATATAGTCCTCGTTTAAGTAGAACGAGCGTACAAAAAACAAAACATAAAATGCATGAGAATTCTCAACAATCTCCCCAATTATGGAGAGACCAAGATATGATGTATTAGAAATTAAAGCTGAATTGTAAATCAGATGATAGGTTCAACTCACAAAAAATTGGTGAATCTCCGATGTTTCCACAAACTTCCTGCATTTTTTAGAGATATATCCGAGGCTAGTAGGAACCACCCAATCTATGAGTTCATCCAGAATCTCCAATTGCTCCACTAGTAGCGTTTTGGAGAGCGTATTCAAATAGGAAACTTTGAATGGTTCCCATCCTAATAGTTGTGGTTCCATGTAGATCATACCTATAATTGAGGACTATTAATATGATTTCGACCAATGAGTTCACATTGAATCAAAAATATATTCGGTTAATAAATCACGTGAGTGGAAATCTTCTGATGAGGAGAAGCGATGGTGCTGCCATTCGAATTGATCGAGCCAAAAAAAAAATTCAATTATGGTTTTTGATCGTCTTACTCCGAGAATTGTGACTTAATTTGGTATTTATCATTACTTACTACTTGGACTTCAACTGGAAAAAGGGAAGGGATTGCCGGAAAATAGTTATAAAATGGCAAAGGTGAGCAAATAAGGTGGATATATTCGACGATTACCGACGGAACGACATAAAATAAATACGAGATCTGCATACATGCACCCTATCAACGCTGCCAGATCATGGGATACAAAAACTCCAACTCACTCCTCAAATCACTCAATTTTGGAATACTGTATAGCTAGTATTATCTAATCATTCATAAAATGGGAAAATTCGATTGTATCACCAACATGTGCCTCGGTCACGATCAGATCACGATGAAGTATCCGCTAAGAAGAGAATAAGGTTTTTTCCGGCCTATTTCGACTGGCGTTTTTACCCATTTTACCATTTCTGCAATCCAGGATCGCGAAAATCGAATATTTTTGTATGCAAAGTACTTTGAACGTCGAAGCTGATTTGCTCTATCTTTGGCCTTTCTTCTTTGGTCATCTGTTATCTCTTATTTCAAACAGGGAAGGGAAGGGAATGAGGGCTCCCGAAAACTTGGCGAAACGAAGCGATCCAAGTGGAAATCAAAGGTAAGTAATGTTTCCTACCGAATTCCTAACCTCACGTTACCGATTTTGTGCACTTTCAACAATCAAGAATGCTGTGAAATTGACAGATGCCTGTACCCCGATAAATTTTCGTTCATTTTTCGAAGAGAAGCACCCTATCATTGTTCGAAGTGAGCTAAATACAATTAAATAGATCTTTTTTCCACATTACCATTCATCAATAGGAATTCTATAATTTTTCAAGTATTCAAAAACAAAATTCCTATGGCACATAATAAAATAAAAGCATTCGATTCCTTCATTTGTATTTTGAAGGAAAACACTCCACCGGGGCTTCGAAGTGAATTATTAACGAATAAATTATCATGATACACATCAGGGTTACTTTCATATCATTTCATGGGCAGAAATGGGGTGAATACGACAGGCCGAACTTCTCTCAATTTTCCTACGCCGGTTCTATTGATTTGCGGTAATTTTTGAGAGAAATACCGAGAAAATTCCACATCGGACAAGTTTTCCAAGAACAGCAAGCGCATGAAAATGTTCCTTTCAAATTTCGAGTATAAACCTTTTGAATGTCTGAAATGGGGTCGAATAAATATAGATTTCACAACTGTTCAGTAGTGTGTTAACGATTACCAACAATTCTGTACCTCGATAATCTGAGAGCTACATGTGAAAGAATAATGGGAACAGAAAATTCACCCATATAAATCATCCCATACAACAATACAGTGCAGCAAACAAACAATTGCACCTTTTTGGGGCTATATATTATGGATTAATATCCTTTCGTTTTTATGGCATCAGGCATTTTTTTCCTGAAAACACCAATCAAAGCGATAATTAATGAAAACTACCTATTTATTCGATGTAAATTAATTATTTTTTCTATAAATTGCACTGAATTAGATCGCTGATAGACTTATTCATCATTCACCATTCACCTAGATTTATATTGATTTTTGGAACAATTTGGTTTCATCAAAAAAATGAATTTGGAGGTCCTTATTCCATATTCATTTTCTCTTAACGGAATACCAAAATAAAGGATGCGATTTCCTACTGAAGGTTATGGAGTGTAATCACAGGACTATGAAAAGTTTGATACAAATTTTTCCTCTTCGATAACTAACCATTTTTATGAACAAAGTGAATCTCAATAATTCAACCACTTCCAAACACCGGATAACTGTTATGCCAGGAGATTTTTGATATGTTCACCAATTGCCCATTATTGATATATTGGTTTATTGAACTAATAGTTTATAGTTTATAGTTAGGAAGGGGGTAACGTTCCACTGCGACCTCAAGGTCTATTGTGCCCCCCATCAGAGCCGTATTCGCAAATGCGCTACCTACAGCTCGCCCTCCAGCTCCAGAGCTCCAATGAACTCCAGTATCTGAGAGGGCTTCAAGGAGGTTAGATTGAACTAATACCAGGGTATGGTTTTTTTGAGCGCTCGTACTACTTACACGAGGTCTATATCATTTCGTCACGATGTCTGTATTTTTCGAATTTTGAGCCGAAAATGGTCTCAATCGACTATGTTCGACTCACTGTTGGCGAATCCGTCGGAAAATTCGAGTCTGTCCGTCCGTCCGGCCGTATACACGATAACTCTCGAACGAAAAATACTAGAAACTTGAAATTTTCAGGGTAGGTTCGAATCTCGAATGCCGCGGTTAAGTTCTTTATTGGGCAAAATTCGCCGAGGGGTTCCGTAAATATGGCCGCTCGAAATTTTGTTTTTCTGATAAATTCGAAACTACTAATTCGATCGAGGTGTAATTGCACCCAGATAGAGAATTGCGTGCTTAAACTACATGCAAAATTTTGTTCAGCTAGCATGACCAGAACCATAGAAACCATAGAAAATTATAACTTTGTAATGGAAAGGCCAAGGGACTTAAAATTTTCAGGATATGTGTGGATCTCGAATGTCGCGGTCACGTTCATTAATGAGCAAAATTAGACTAGGGGTTCCGTAAATATGGCCGTTTGAAATTCAGTTTTCTTCATAATTTCAAAACTATGGATTTGATCGTGACGAAATTTTGTATGTAAATTGAGAATGATATATTCGAGCTATATTTTTTCCAGATCGCATGATCAGGACCATAGAAACCATAGAAAATCATAACTTTCGAACGGAAAGGCCTAGGGACTTGAAATTTTCAGGATAGGTTCGGATCGCGAATTTCGCGGTTACGTTCATCAATGAGCAAAATTAGACAAGGGTTACTGTAAATATGGCCGTTTGAAATTTGGTTTTCTTGATAATTTCAAAACTATGGATTCGATCGTAAATAACTTTTGTATTCAAATTGAGAATGATATTTTCGAGCTACTTTTTCCAGATCGCATGATCAGAACCATAAAAACCATAGAAAATCATAACTTTCGAACGGAAATGCCTAGGGACTTGAAATTTTCAGGATAGGTTAGGATCGCGAATTTCGCAGTCACGTTCATCAATGAGCAAAATTAGACTAGGGGTTCCGTGAATAAAGCTGTTCAAAACTATTTTTTTTCTGATAATTTCGAAATTCATCATTGGATTGGAATGAAATTTCGCACATAGATGAAGAATAATATATTCAAACTACGTAGGAAATTTTGTCCAGATCGCATTACCAAGACCATAGATACCATAGAAAATTCTAGCGAATTATCGAAAAAAAAATTGGTCACCTGAAGCACTGACGTGAAGTCTGCATTTTCGCCTTTGTTTGAAAATTTGTTTGACAGCTGCCAAAAATTTCCTCAATTGGTTTCCAAATCTGGAAAATGCGAATCTACCTACAAGGTGCATTTACGAGCGCTCAAAAGCTCCTGCTTTCACGGCAGTGCTTTTCGTAATTTTATTAGTTATTTATGTATCAAGGGTACTAAGTAGATGATTATGCCCTGAGGGCGACAATCTTACGAAGCCGAGGGCCTCTGGCCCGAAGGTAGATCTACTAGTTCCCGTGGTGCATACAAACTTTTATGTCATACCAGTTCGTTTTGAATAATTGATATTTTTTATGACATCAATTTGATTTGCCAATTTTTACCTCGACATCATTATTGTCTCCGTTTTTGTTGTTAGGGAGATAAGTATTGAAATTTTTAATGTGTCAAAGTCAAGAATCGAAAATGGAAAAAAATTTTGAAATTCTTGACGAAATTGCAAGAAAGGCTGAGAAGACAACGCAAAATTGGTTACCGAGAAAATCCAAAGACTCATACGACAAAGAATATAAGCAATTTTTGAAGTGGATGTCAGAAAACGCTGTAGAAAACATTAACGAAACTGTGCTGTTGGGGTACTTCAATGATCTATCCGAAAAATCTTCCCCGAGCACTCTGTGGGCTAAATACTCGATGATAGTTATAGTTATAGTTAGGAAGGGGGTTACGTTCCACTGCGACCTCAAGGTCTATTGTGCCCCCCATCAGAGCCGTATTCGCAAATGCGCTACCTACAGCTCCAGAGCTCCAATGAACTCCAGTATCTGAGAGGGCTTCAAGGAGGTTAGATCCTCATTCCTCCTGTAATTCTCTTGTCCAAGTCATTCTTTGCGCTGGTTTGCAATGGCGAGGCATTCTGTAACCAGGTGAACAGGAGTCTCCTCCTCTTCACCACAGAATCTACACTCGTCTGTTTCTGTTAAGCTCATTCTCATCATGTGCTTCATAAGGCGACAATGTCCTATGAGGAAGCCAGTGAGTAGACGTAACTTGTTCTTACTGAGATCCAAATACTTTTTGGATCTTGAACTTTCATAGTTCCGAATGAACCTTTTAGAGTAGTCCATTCCTGGAAGGTTCCTCCAGAGTGCTTCTCTTTCGGTATCTTCCTTCTCCAGAAACTCTTTCTTATAGTTGCGTTTACCTATGCCTCAGAAGGGTTCTGGACCAGTAAGTGGTGTTTGTGCTCCCTTTCTGGCAAGTGTATTGGCCTCTTCGTTTCCTTTGATTCCTGAGTGACCAGGAACCCAGACTAAAGAGACCTTATTTTTCTTGCCTACTTCATTAGGTTTCCTCCGGCACTCCCATATCAGCTTTGAGTCGATGATATAGGAGTTCAGTGCTTTGATACAGCTTGACTATCCGAGTGGATCACAATCTCACACCCTTGATAGTTTCTTTCCAGGTTTATATCTATGCATCTTTCGATTGCAAGTATTTCTGCCCGAAAGGCACTCGAGTAGGAGCCTAACGATAGTGTACACTTGGTTCTTGCCCCGTATACTCCAGCGCCGGCCCCCATCGTGGTTTTAGAACCATCTGTATACCATTTGATGGTATTCACTTTGAAGTTTTGGGTAGTGTATTCCTTTTCCCATTCTTCCTTTTTACATAGCATAGTGTTGAAGTTTTTTTCAATGCTTACTTTTTTAATCATAACATCACTAGGCAGGTTCGCTGATGAGATGTACTTGTTCAGAGAGGACCAGGCTCCTTGACTTTTGATTCTCTCATTCCCTGTACCTTCCCTAGATATTCTAAGGATAGCCTCATGGGCTACTCTGTTGATCACTAGATGTAATGGAGTGATGAAAAAGACTTTGATGGTAAATAAGAATATTAATATTTGTTATTTTCACAAATTAAGCGAGTATTTAAAGCAAAAGTCAAAAGGGTACCAACCAAAAAAATCCAGTGTATTATCTAGAGAAAATGCCCTAAAATTCATTCATGAGGCACCAAATGAAACGTTTTTAATGAATAAGGTCTTATTATTATTTGGTGTATTTGGTGGATGTCGGCGGCCAGAACTTGTAAATGTGTTAGTCATACATGTAGAAGATAGAAAATCAGTCTTTGTTGTAACGGTGCCCGAAACCAAAACTGACAAAAAACGAGTTTTCACCATTGTTGCTGAAAATAAAATGAACAGTCTGAAACTCATAAGAGATTTTATTTCTTTGCGGCCACATGGCTGCTCAGGAAAGAGACTATTTTTAAACTACAGACAAGGCCGCTGTACTGCACAACCGGAAAAAATACATTTGGGAAAATTCCCTGTATTATTGCAAAATATTTGGGTCTGAACAACCCCGAGAAGTACACTGGTCATTGTTTACGTCGAACGTCAGCAACTCTTTCAGCAGAAGCTGGAGCAAGTATGACTACGTTGAAGCGCCATGGTGGATGGAAGAGTACCACTGTTGCTGAAGGATATTTAGAAGACAGCATATCCTCAAAAAGGAGGTTTCAAGGATGTTGGCAGGCGTACCATCTGGATCTCGCATTTCCTTACAGAAACTAGACACCCAGAGAATGAATCATGAGTCAACCTTTGCTGCAGGAAATTTGTCTATCAGTGGAACCTTCCAGAATTACCAATTCTATGTCAATACAACCAAATAATATAAAATGTTAATTCATATTTTGTTAATGAAGAATAAGTTAATCGAAAACTGTTTATTACCCGCGCGGCCATAATGTGTACTTTATGTCCGCTCGGGCATAAAGTAATCCATTATGTATATTGTATCTGAGGTATAAAAACACAATAATGTACTGGTATAACATAATAGTATATTATTCAATGAGCATATAATAACTGCTATTATTCACGAGGGTGAAGTTTGCGACACGAGCCGCAGGCGAGTGTCGCAAATCACCCAAGTGAATAATAGCAATTATATGCGAGTTAAATACTATACTTTGTCCACGACTTCATTGGTAAAATTGGAATAATTCTGCATTTTCAACATACCTAAAATAGAGTTGTCAACTTCATTGTCTGTGATTGCTGGAAATTGTCAAGCTTACGAGAAACGTCGAAACTTGATTCCGATTCTACTCATTTCTGATTTACTTTCCAGAAGTGAACGCAGTCTTTTATATTTTTCGATATCGATTCCTTCTCGTATGGCAAGCGTGCTCACGAGCATGGAATAATGTGACCATAATGTTGAAGATTTGTATTTCGCTGATAATTTTGAGAAATTTACAAGTAAAACTGACTCCGAAAATGATCCAATTTTATTTGCCGCTCTGCAATCCATAAAATTTTTGAATACTGAGAGGTATATTTCGTGATTTTTCCGGAAGAAGTTCCATTTCAGTGATTTTTGCAGCATCTCTGATGTCAGGTGGAGTACTGACCAATTCATCATCACTTTCGATCTGCATAATCTACTTATTTTTGATGAAGTATTTATAATTTATAATAAAATTGCCGCACAATTCGAACGTCTCAGATACTTCTCAATCAGTCAGATTGAATGAAAAAAAACCAGCAAATCGATGGTCAGATTATCTATTCATGGAGTGAATAATATTCATTAAACACGCCTATTATCCAAGGGCTTGATTAATGCCTGTCATTTTCCTTCATCGAGAGCATTCGAAATACATATATTATTCGATGGTCCTGGACAAAATATATTACGTTATCCCTATAGACCAGGCAATAGAGATTTTTTCGTGACAAGAATCGTAGAAGAAAACCGCGAGTGGGGGAGTGCGTGGGGTGGTCCGTGGATGTTTAGTGATATGTTTTCGACTCGCGAATATTATTACTTTTCTTGTAATTCCGAAAAACCACCACAAAAACGGTGTATTTTAAATTTTTTGCTTCTAAAATCTGTACCAATGAAGCGATGCTGACACTTCTGACAACAGAATTGTGGAAAATTAAATTAATTTGCTGCAACTCAATCTGGTTATCATTACTCTAGGAAAGCCGAAAAAAACCGTAAAAAGCAGCATTTTTTCAAAAATTAATATTTCGGTCATTTTCGAAGTTGTAGCGCTGGTTTTCCGGATGAAAGTTGTGTTGTTGCATAGGTACTTTGAGTGTGCACAATCTAGATGTTGTCGAATAAATAGTTTTCGCGTTATTGCGATTCGAATTATTTTAGGCACTATTTTCCGGAAGGGCTGGATGCGTCGGAAGTTGTCCAATAATAATTCACAAAACAAATTTCGAGGGTAGGAGTATAGTACTACAAAACTTCCAGCTTGTATTTCGTTAAAATGTTGCAAAATAGGTAAAAAAACGTGCAAACATTACCAAAACCAGCCGAACGCTCGATTGCAGTCAAATAGTGGGGGGGTATAAATGTAAATATTCGCGCCTGGTTGCAGCGCACTATATAAGTCGACATCGGCCCATGACGAGGCAGTCAGTAGCGATTGAACCCTCGAGGAGTGCAGACGTATTGAGAAATGCGCATGTGTGCCAAGTGAACCTCGTATAGAAGTGATAAGAAGAAGAAAAATATAACTGTGTTGAGTCCAGGTTTAGATCGATGGTTCCACAGATTATTTTACATTGAAGAGACAAAAGTGAATTTAGTGGAAAGTGAAGAAAGTGTTTGAGTGTTGTTTGCTGAGTCACTCTGACAAAATGTCGGAATACGACTCTGCAAATGAGGACAGAGAATCCGATGCCGAAAACTTATCGGATGAAGAAATATCCGATATGGATATTGAAGAAGAAGAAGAAGTTAATGATGAATCCGAAAAAGATCGGATTATAAAAGAACAGAAGGACCAGATCAACAGCCTCATGAGTCAACTGAAAGTTATGACGGAGAGTCTCAAAACTTTATCCGACGAAGTGAAATCCTTGAGAGCAGAAATGTCTCAGTCCTCGAAGCCGCGGAAACGGGCTAAGAAAAATGAAAATGGCTTCTCCTCTGGGACAGAGGAGACAGTGTCAACCCCGATCCAAAAAGAAGCTGCAGGTGGGCCACCTACGAAGAAGTCGTATATAGCAGCATTGCTAAAAGGAAAACGCCCAGAAGAAGCTACTTCTGCACCTGCAGAAGAAATTGAAGTCCCTGCTCAAATCGAGCAGAAAAAAGAGAAAGTCCCTCCAGTGACATTGAGAGGCACGGCCGACTGGACACAAATCTCGAGAGAGATGCAAATGAAGGGTATTAAATACCTGAGAGCGACCACTGTAAGAGACGGCATTCGTGTTGTTCCCCAATCCCCCGACGACCACAGGAAGATGACAAAATTCCTCGAGTCGAGAAATAAAGAGTTTTACACCCTCCAAAGAGAAGAGGAGAAGAGAATCTACGCGGTGGTACGTTATCTGCCACTAGACGCAGATATTAACATCATCACAGATGATTTCGCCGAGCAAGGCATTACCGACGCGGATGTCATAAGGATGACATCCAACAAAACCAAAATGGCAATACCCTTATTCTTGGTGAAAACCCAAAATAAGAAGGTATTCGAAATAAAACAGCTCTACGGTATAAATTGTGTAGTAGAGCCGAAGAAAAAGAGCATTGGACCTGGCCAATGTCATAGATGTCAACGTTACGGACATGCGCAAAGTAAATGCACATTCCCATGGAGATGTGTTAAATGCTCTGGAGCGCACAATAGTAAAGATTGTACGCTAACAAGAGAAAACGAGGAGAGAAATGCTACCTGTGCGCTCTGCGGAAAAGCAGGTCACCCAGCCAGCTACAAAGGATGTAGCGAGTGGAAACTGGTGACCAAAAAGAAGACTGCGACCAAAGCAAGAAAAGAAGAAGAAAAGAAAATGATGCCTACTGTCCAACAAGAACAAAAGGAAGAAGATAAGAAGAAGAAAACGCCACCACTCAAACAAGAGCAGAAGAAAGAAGCCCCAAAAAATGGAAAATCCAAGAAGAGCAGCCAAAAGAAGAAAGAAGAGACCAACAAGAAAGGACCCGAAACCACCGAGGATCTAGATACCTTCACCAAGAATATCATGAGTAAGCTCATGAAATTCCTGGAAATAGAGATGGACAAAAAGTTCCGTAAACTCACTAAACCCAATTAATGGAGCTAGTGACTAACGCAAATAAAAACAGCCTGAAGATTGTCTCATGGAACACACACGGTCTACGAGCCCGTAGATCTGAAATAGAAGAAATAATATCCGAGAAACAACCGGATATTATAGCAATTCAGGAGACGAGACTATCTACAAGAAATAGAATTTCATTTCCCGACCATGAAATATACAGAAATGACAGAAATTGTACAGGAGGGGGCGTAGCCCTAATAGTCAAGAGGAACATCGACCACTATTTTGACGATGTACTGAATAATGGGCAAATAGAAGCCGTCTCGATTATAGTAAATACGAATCGAGGACAAATGAAAATTACGTCAGCCTACAAACCACCCCAAAACGACTTAATAGAGGAAGATCTGAAGAAGATGCTTGAAGGAAACTACCCGAAAATCATTATTGGTGATATGAACTGCAAGTCAAGAGAATGGAATAGCAGAACTGAAAACCAAAATGGGAAGAAGCTTAAGAAGTACGCCGAAAAACTAAATGCCATAGTATTAGGACCTGAAATTCCGACCTACCTGCCCAGAAGTAATGGCCTACCGGACGTATTAGATATCGTCATAATGAAAGATATTACCCAAGATTTCACACTTGATACTATAGAAGAGGGCACATCAGACCACAACCCAATAGAACTCAGATTGGGACGCAGACCGATAACAGAAGAACTTCAAACGAAAGACTTCACAGACTGGCAAAAGTACAGTGAAATACTCCAGGAGAAAATTACAGAAATTCCACAGATAAGAACCCCTCAAGAACTAGAAGATGAAGTTGAAAAATTAGAAACCCGAATAAAAGAAGCCTACGAGGAAAGTACCAGAAGAATCGAAAGGCCAGCCCCGAAACATTCACATGGTGAAACCCCAAAAGCAATAAAAGAGCTTATAAAGAGGAATAGAAAACTCAGGAAGAACTACAGAACTTCACATCGAGAAGAAGACAAGAAAGAGCTGAATAAACACAGTCAAGTGCTGAAAAATGCACTGAGAGAACTGAGAACAGACAGATGGAACCAAAGAGTTAGAGAGCTAAACACCATAGACCACTCAGCATGGAAGATGCAAAAGTGCTTACGACGCGAGAAAACCGAAATTCCCCCTCTACACGGAGCTAATGGGATGGCCTACTCAAAGCTTGAAAAAGCCGAAGCACTGGCCGACGCGATAGAACGAGAAGCCAGAATCAACTACAGAGAAGACGATGACAATGAAGATTTAGAAGAAGAAGTCGAAGAAAATGAAGAATTGATGTTGGAACCGCCGGAAGGCGATACCATCCCAAACCCAACAACACCAACGGAAATTAAAGAAATCATCAAGAAACTGAAAAACAGAAAAGCTCCAGGAAAAGACAAAGTAACAAACTTTATGTTACGGAAATTGCCCAGAAAAGGAATAGCAGCGCTAACCAATATAGCAAACGCAGTGATGAGAACAGAATACTATCCGGAAAGATGGAAAACAGCAGAAGTCATTGTGTTCAATAAGCCAGGAAAAGATAGAAAATTCCCACAAAACTACAGGCCGATAAGTCTACTGTCAGCACTTGGAAAAATTGTCGAAAGAGTCATTGCAAAAAGACTCAATGAAGAAACAGAAGCGCTGAATCTGATACCACCGGAACAATTTGGATTCAGAAGAAATCATTCCACAGAACTTCAACTGTTAAGGATCACTGAATATGTCACTGAAGGATTTCAGAATAAACAAGCCACTGGATTAGTGCTATTAGATGTCGAGAGAGCCTTCGACCGAGTTTGGCACGAAGGACTTGCCTACAAGATGATGATGGCAGGCTACACCACCAAAACCTGCAAGATAATAAGAAACTACCTGAGGAACCGGAATTTTTATGTCAAAATAGACGACACATTATCTACCACCAGACAAGTAGAAGCAGGAGTGCCCCAAGGATCAGTTCTAGGACCTCTGCTTTACAACATATATATCTACGATATTCCTAAGAACCCAAGGAATCTGCTAGCCCTTTATGCAGACGACACGGGAATAGCCTTCAGACATCGCCGACCAGATGTCATACACAGAAGACTGCAAGAAGCACTAGAAGATTTAGAAGAATGGTTCACCAAATGGAAAATTCAAATAAATAGCAAAAAGAGCCAAGCTATTCTACTACAGAAGCGGAGACTTGAAATTAATTCCAACCTACAGATAGATGGAGAAGAGATAAAATGGGAAAATGAAGTCAAATATCTAGGAGTAAAACTAGATAAAGGGCTTACATGGAAAAACCATATAAAGTATGCAGTGGATAAAACAAACTCAGCGATGAGTAGACTTTACCCACTACTAGGAAGAAGAAGCCAAATGAACCAAAGCACGAAACTACGAATGATCAAGTCAATTGCAAGACCCCAACTAACATATGGCTCGGCGGCATGGGGCCATGCAGCCAATAGCCATATAAAGAAGATTCAAGCAACAGAAAATAAACTGCTCAGAGCAGCAATGAATATGCCGTGGTTCGTAAGAAACCAACAAATCCACAGAGACTTAGAATGGGAAACTGTCACAGATTTCCTAAAAAAGAAGGCCGAGAAGATATTTGAAAAAGCAAGTCAACACCCAAATGATGAGCTAAGAAGACTAGTTGACTACAACCCCGCAGAAGATGTGGTTAGGATACCCACCTATCACAAAAGACCCAGAGATCAACTAAGTAGAAACAGAAATTGAGTAATCTCAATTTAAATCATCCAGAAGAAGAGACTCCTATGAAATTCAAATTCATAGGTAACACAAGCATCCCACGACAAAGATCGTGATAGAGATACGAACAAGAAGAGTCAAAAGATTAGTAGGTAATAAATGCCCGGAATCTAAAACAGCAGGTTAGGTTTAGTTAGAGTAGGTCGTGCTTCACACGAAGTCTCACACTGTTCTATCTATCGGAGATAGTTCGTCCATGAGGATTCCCCCTGACTAAACAAAAAAAAAAAAAAAAAAAAAAAAAAGGTTGCAGCGCAGTAGTGATTGAACCCTCGAGGAGTGCAGACGTATTGAGAAATGCGCATGTGTGCCGAGTGAACCTCGTATAGAAGTGATAAGAAGAAGAAGAAATAACTGTGTTGAGTCCAGGTTTAGATCGATGGTTCCACAGATTATTTTACATTGAAGAGACAAAAGTGAATTTGGTGGAAAGTGAAAAAAGTGTTTAAGTGTTGTTTGCTGAGTCACTCTGACAAAATGTCGGAATACGACTCTGCAAATGAGGACAGAGAATCCGATGCCGAAAACTTATCGGATGAAGAAATATCCGATATGGATATTGAAGAAGAAGAAGTTAATGATGAATCCGAAAAAGATCGGATTATAAAAGAACAGAAAGACCAGATCAACAGCCTCATGAGTCAACTGGAAGTTATGACGGAGAGTCTCAAAACTTTATCCGACGAAGTGAAATCCTTGAGAGCAGAAATGTCTCAGTCCTCGAAGCCGCGGAAACGGGCTAAGGAAAAAGAAAATGGCTTCTCCTCTGGGACAGAGGAGACAGTATCAACCCAAATCCAAAAAGAAGTCCAGAAAAAAACCAACCAATAATAATGATGCAGCTGCAGGTGGGCCACCTACGAAGAAATCGTATATTGCAGCATTGCAAAAAGGAAAACGCCCAGAAGAAGCTACTTCTGCACCCGCAGAAGAAATTGAAGTCCCTACTCCAATCGAGCAGAAAAAAGGGAAAGTTCCTCCAGTGACATTAAGAGGCACGGCCGACTGGACACAAATCTCGAGAGAGATGCAAATGAAGGGTATTAAAAACCTGAGAGCGACCACTGTAAGAGACGGCATTCGTGTTGTTCCCCAATCCCCCGACGACCACAGGAAGATGACAAAATTCCTCGAGTCGAGAAATAAAGAGTTTTACACCCTCCAAAGAGAAGAGGAGAAGAGAATCTACGCGGTGGTACGTTATCTGCCACTAGACGCAGATATTAACATCATCACAGATGATCTCGCCGAGCAAGGCATTACCGACGCGGATGTCATAAGGATGACATCCAACAAAACCAAAATGGCAATACCCTTATTCTTGGTGAAAACCCAAAATAAGAAGGTATTCGAAATAAAACAGCTCTACGGTATAAATTGTGTAGTAGAGCCGAAGAAAAAGAGCATTGGACCTGGCCAATGTCATAGATGTCAACGTTACGGACATGCGCAAAGTAAATGCACATTCCCATGGAGATGTGTTAAATGCTCTGGAGCGCACAATAGTAAAGATTGTACGCTAACAAGAGAAAACGAGGAGAGAAATGCTACCTGTGCGCTCTGCGGAAAAGCAGGTCACCCAGCCAGCTACAAAGGATGTAGCGAGTGGAAACTGGTGACCAAAAAGAAGACTGCGACCAAAGCAAGAAAAGAAAATGATGCCTACTGTCCAACAAGAACAAAAGGAAGAAGATAAGAAGAAGAAAACGCCACCACTCAAACAAGAGCAGAAGAAAGAAGCCCCAAAAAATGGAAAATCCAAGAAGAGCACCCAAAAGAAGAAAATATTGTTTTGATATATCATTCTCGATTAAAATACAAAACTTCATCTCGATCGAATCCGCAGTTTCGAAATTATCCAGAAACCAAAATTTCAAACGACCGTATTTACGGAACCCCTGGTATAATTCTGTTCGTTGATAAACGTGAACGCGACATTTCAGATCCACACCTATCCTGAAAATTTTAAGTCCCTAGGCCTTTCCGTTCGAAAGTTATGATTTTCTATGGTTTCTATGGTTCTGGTTATGGGATCTGGAGAAATGTAGCTTGAATATATCATTCTCCATTAGTATACAAAATTTCGTCACGATCGAATCTGTAGTTTTGAAATTATCACGAAAACTAAATTTCAAACGACCATATTTACGGAAACCCTAGTATAATTTTGCTCATAGATGAACGTGATCACGACATTCGAGATCCACACCTATCCTGAAAATTTCAAGTCCCTAGGCGTTTCCGTTCAAAAGTTACAATTTTCTATGGTTTCTATGGTTCTGGTCATGCGATCTGGACAAAATTTCACATGTAGCTTGAACACCCCATTCTCCATTTGAGTGCAAAATTTCATCTCAATCAAATTTGTAGTTTTCAAGTAATCAGGGGAACAAAACTTTGACCGGCCATATTCACGGAACCCCTGGCCCATTAACGAACTTAACCGAGGCATTTGGGATCTGAACCTACACTGAAAATTCCAAGTATCTAGGTTGATGCGTTCGAGAGTTATCGTGCTTACGGCCGGGACGGACGGACGGACAGACTCGAATTTTCCGACGGATTCGTCATCAGTGAGTCGAACATAGTCGATTGAGACCATTTTCGGCTCAAAATTCGAAAAATACAGACATCGTGACGCAATGATATAGCCCTCGTGTGAGTTGTACGAGCGCTCAAAAACATAAAACATTGGAAAACTTATTAGTCAATAATAAGGCTAAAATAGATAACGATCATAGACCAGGCAATAGAGCAGATAAAAGGCCATTCTGTGACAAAAATCGTAGAAGAAAACCGCGAGTGGAGGGTTACTTGGGGTTCCGTGGATGTTTAGTGATGTTTTCGACTCGCAAATATGATTACTTTTCTTGTAATTGCGAAAAAACACCTAAAAAACGGTGTTTTCTTAGTTTTTTGCTTATAGAATCTGAACTAATGGTGCGGGGCTGATACTTTCAACAGACGAATTGTGGAGAATAGAAAGAGGCCGAAATTGAGTGCTAATGCAACTCAATCGGGTCATTATTACCGGAGGAAAGCCAGAAAAACCGTAAAAATCAGCGTTTTTTCAAAACTTCATAACTCGGCCAATTATAAAGAAGTAGCTCTGGCTTCCCGAATGAAAGTAGTGGTTAATAGGTACTTTAAGTGTGCACAATATGGACGTTGTCGGATAAACAGTTTTTGCGTAATTGCGATTTGAATTATTTTAGGCACTATTTTTCGGAAGAGCTGGATGCGTCGGAAGTTTTCCGGTTTCAATTTAAAAAACGGATTTTGAAAGAAGAGGTATAATACTAAAAAACGGCAATTTTTATTTTTCGTTTAAATGTTTCGAAATAGGTGAAAAATACGTGGGAACATGACCGAAACCGGCTCAGTGCCCCATCTGGGACGGATGTGTTGGTAGCCGGCAGACGCGGGGAACGAAAATCGCGCTAAGGCCGGGCGCGAATATTTACGTATATACCCCCACTACTTGACTGCAATCGAGCATTCGGCTGATTTTGGTTATGTTTGCACTTTTTTTTCACCTATTTTGCAACATTTTAACGAGAAATCAAGATTGTCGTTTTGTAGTACTATACTTTTACTTTCAAAATTCTTCTACGATTTTTGTCACATAACGACCCTTTATCTGCTCTATTGCCTGGTCTAGTGTGTAGTTTGTGGACGAAATTATATTTGGGTGGAATATCCTACCACAGGTTTGTGTATCATTTATCTGCATTTTTGTGGAATACATAGGTGTCGGCAATGTTTGCGCGAAGATCAATTTTTAATATTTATGATTTCAGTTTGCCCAATAATACCAAGTTGAGGCAGTTTTGACTGAAATCATTGAAGTTGGATGAGAATATGATTTTAGCGAATTCTTAAATATGTTCTGGTCATTTTCTTGCATAGGATGTTGTAACTGCAGGACGAAAAAGATTTTTATGTAGGAATGCAATTCCCTTGTTATCTTTGGAATCATCACTGTAAGTAGCAACAACTAATAATGATAATAATAACTATATACGTAATTACTCAGTAGGCTTGATGAGACTTCCAGCAGGGGATCAGATGGATCTTATGTAATATATGGCGAGGATCGTGTAGTTGCTACGAATAATATTGAAAGGTTAGTCTTCTAAATGTAATTTTCATACCATTTCGAAAATAATAATGTTAACTTGACAGAAATCTTACATAAGCCATAATTTATCAATTATTTTCATCTTTTTAGCTCATCCCAGGAAAAATCGACAGCTAAATACTCCACTGTTCCAGTGCTTCACCTTCATCGAATTGTGAAACCAAAAAATTACGAAAAGCACTGCCGTGAAGGCAGGAGCTTTTGAGCGCTCGTACATGCACCTTGTAGGTAGATTCGCAGTTTCCAGTTTTGGAAACCAATTTAGGAAATTTTTGACAGCTTGTCAAACAAATTTTCAAACTAAGGCGATAATCCAGACTTCAAGTCAGTGCTTTAGGTGACCAATTTTTTTTTGGATAATTCGCTAAAATTTTCTACGGTATCTATGGTCTTGGTGATGCGATCTGGACAAAATTTCGCACGTAGTTTGAATACATTATTCCTCAGCTGGGTGCAAAATTTCATTCCAATCAAATCGGTAGTTTCGAAATTATCAGGAACAGATTATTTTGAACGGCCATATTTACGGAAGCCCTAGTCTAATTTTGCTCATTGATGAACTTGACCGCAATATTCGCGATCCAAACCCACCCTGAAAATTTCAAGTTCCTAGGCCTTTCCGTTCAAAAGTTACAATTTTCCATGGTTTCTATGGTTCTGGTCATGCGATCTGGACAATCTCGTTAAAAATACAAAATTTTATCTCGATCGAATCCGTAGTTTCGAAATTCTCGAGAAAACCAAATTTCAAACGACTGTATTTACGAAACCCCTAGTATAATTCTGCTCATTTATAAACGTGAACGCCGCAGTTCAGATCTACACCTATCCTGAAAATTTCAAGTTCCTAGGCCTTTCCGTTCGAAAGTAATGATTTTCTTTGGTTTCTATGGTTCTGGTCATGCGATCGAGAGAAATGTAGCTTGTATATATCATTCTCCATAAGTATACAAAATTTCGTCACGATCTGTAGTTTGGAAATTATCAAGAAAACTAAATTTCAAACGACCATATTTATGGAACCCCTAGTATAATTTTGCTCATAGATGAAAGTGATCACGACAATCGAGATCCACATCTATCCTGAAAATTTCAAGTCCCTAGGCGTTTCCGTTCAAACGTTACAATTTTCTATGGTTTCTATGGTTCTGGTGATGCGAACTGAACAAAATTCTGCATGTAGCTTGAACACCTCATTTTTCATTAGAGTGCAAAATTTCATCTCGATCGAATCTGTAGTTTCAAAGTAATCAGGAAAACAAAATTTCGAGCGGCCATATTTACGGAACCCTCGGGCGGATTTTACCCAATAACGAACTCAACCTCGGCATTCGAGATTCGAACCTACCCTGAAAATTTCAAGTTTCTAGGACAGTCCGTTCGAGAGTTATCGTGTATACGGACGGACGGCCGGACAGACTCGAATTTTCCGACGGATTCGTCATCAGTGAGTCGAACATAGTCGTTTGAGACCATTTTCGGCTCAAAATTCGAAAAATACAGACATCGTGACGAAATGATATAGCCCTCGTGTAAGTAGTACGAGCGCTCAAAAAGAGAATCTGAAGTCGACGTTTTCGAGAATGATTGTCATGTTGTTGAATCCTCATATTTTAGTTCTAATATTTGGCACTCGACATTGTATGCAGAAGACATCATTGCTTATGCAGCCGGTTTCGTGGTTTGGAAATTGAAAAAAAAAGATAAAATGTCCAAATTGTTTGACCATTATTGAAGACGATGGGACATTATCGAAACTGCAGATTCGGAAAACCTATGGAATCATGGTGAATGCTTCGAAATATGTCGTCGATATCTGTAGAATTTCCGAAAATATGGTATGAAAAGGTGTACTCGAATGAAATTGATGGCTTGAAGGGAAATATTACCAGGGTTCTAAATATTCTTGTCTAAAACACCCTAACGAATTTACCTAGAGGTCTTCATATCCATTTTGCTGACCATATTCATGATGACGATCCTATTAGTAACCATTTCTTGGTTTTATCTAGATTGATAATCAAAGTATACCTAACATTGAGATTTCATCATGAAATCTCCAAGCAGGAATAATCGACAGAGAGAATTAGGTCAATTTTGACCGAAACCATTTCGTTCAAAATAGTTCTTTATTATTTTAATGCTGTGTTATTTTTGAGCGCTCGTACTACTTACACGAGGGCTATATCATTTCGTCACGATGTCTGTATTTCTAGAATTTTGAGCCGAAAATGGTCTCAATCGACTATGTTCGACTCACTGATGACGAATCCGTCGGAAAATTCGAGTCTGTCCGTCCGTCCGTCTGTCCGTAAGCACGATAACTCTCGAACGGAACAACCTAGAGACTTGAAATTTTCAGTGGGAGTTCAGTTCCCGAATGCCTCGGTTAAGTTCGTTAATGGGCCAAATTCCACCCGTGAATATGGCCGTTCGAAGTTTTGTTCCCCTGATAACTTGAAAATAACAGATTTGATCGAGATGAAATTTTGCACTTGAATGGAGAATGAGGTGCTCAAGCTACATGTGAATTTTTGTCCAGATCGCATGACCAGAACCATAGAAACCATAGAAAATTGTAACTTTTGAACGGAAACGCCTAGGGACTTGGAATTTTCAGGATAGGTGTGAATCTCGAATGTCGTGATCACGTTTATCTATGAGCAAAATTATACTAGGGGTTCCGTAAATATGGACGTTTGAAATTTAGTTTTCGTGATAATTTCAAAACTACAGATTCGATCGTGACGAAATTTTGTGTACTAATGGAGAATGATAAATTCAAGCTACATTTCTCCAGATCACATGACCAGAACTATAGAAACAATAGAAAATCATAACTTTCGAACAGAAAGGCCTAGGGACTTGAAATTTTCAGGATAGGTGTGGATCTGAATTGTCGCGTTCACGTTTATCAATGAGCAGAATTATAATAGGGGTTCCGTAAATACGGTCGTTTGAAATTTTGTTTTCTCGATAATTTCGAAACTACGGATTCGATCAAGATAAAATTGTGTAATTCAATCGAGAATGATATATTAAAGCAACATTTTGTCCAGATCTGACGACCAGAACCATAGAAACCATAGAAAATTATAACTTCCGAAGGCAAAGGCTTAGGAACTTGAAATTTTCAGGGTAGGTTTGGATCGCAAATGTCGCGGTCACGTTCATCAATGAGCGAAATTGGACTAGGGGTTCCGTAAATATTGCCCTTCAAAATATTCTTTTCCTGATAGTTTCGGAACTACTGATTGGATTGGAATAAAATTTTGCACCTAGCTGAGGAATAATGTATGCAAACTACGTGCGAAATTTTTTTTCAGATCACATCATCATGATCATAGATACCGTAGAAAATTCTAGCGAATCATCGAAAAAAATTGGTCAGCTGAAGCACTGACATTAAGTCTGGAGTTTCGCCTTAGTTTCAGAATTTTTTCGACAGCTGTCGAAAATTCCTTCAATTGATTTCTTAAACTAGAAAATGCGAATCTATCTACAAGGTGGATGTACGAGCGCTCAAAAGCTCCTGACTTCACGGCAGTGCTTTACGTAATTTTTATTTATAATATACATGTTCCTTGAAGTATTTTTTATTCAAAGTTCAAAATATTTCGATTGGTTGAAGGCACTAGACAGCCCAAATTCTGATTAATAGCATTATTCAATCATAGGTACAGTAAGGAAAATCGTTAAGAATTTGAACGAGAAAGTTCGAAATAATTTCGAACCGGAAAATTCATGGTTTGACTTCCGATTCGCATGTTAAATAAGGTAGGATCCGTTCACAAAATAAATTAATTCAAGTCTCATACATGTGTAACAGAAACAGGAAAATTCTCGTTCTTCAAATTGTATTTTTTCATAATTTATGCCTTTGGATACTCAATTTTTTCGAAAGATTCTGTGTGAACTAAATTATCCCAGCAACCGTCGAAAAATAATACAATTTCAGCACTTTTCTGAATCACGTTCCGCCACTGAATTGCTTTTGAATTGTCAAATTTTATGAGTCATCATGTGGACACAATTATGCTCACTAATTATTACGTACGCTCCCTCTATGTTTACTTTTTACTCTGAGATTTCGACCAACGCCTGACTTGGACGCAAAAAGACTTTAGAATTTTTTCTATTTTTTTTTAGTCAGAGGCAATCCTCAGGGACGAAACTATCCCCGAAAGATAAAACAGCGTCACACTTCGTGTGTAGGTATGTTGTAGAGTAGAGGTCCTAGAACTGATCTTTGGGGCACTCCTGCTCCAATCCAATCAGTAATTTCGGAACTATCAGGAAAAAAATATTTTGAATTGCCATATTCACGGAACCCCTAGTCTAATTTTGCTCATTGATGAACGTGACCGCTACATTCGCGATCCAAACCCACCCTGAAAATTTCAAGTTCCTACTCCTTTCCCTTCGGAAGTTATAATTTTCTATGGTTTCTATATATTCTGATCATGCGATCTGGACAAAATGTTGCTTTTTATCATTCTCGATTAAAATACAACAAAACTTTATCTCGATCGAATCCGTAGTTTCGAAATTATCCAGAAAACTAAATTTCGATAAACGACCATATTTACGGAACCCCTAGTATAATTTTGCTCATAGATAAACGTGATCACGTCATTCGAGATCCACACCTATCCTGAAAATTTCAAGTCCCTAGGCCTTTCCGTTCAAAAGTTACAATTTTCTGTGGTTTCTATGGTTCTGGTCATGCGATCTGAACAATTTCACATGTAGCTCGAGCACCTCATTTCCCATTTAATTGCGAAATTTCATCTCGATCAAATCTGTAGTTTTTAAGTTATCAGGGCAACAAAACTTTGAACGGCCATATTTACGGAACCCCCGTGGAACTTGGCCCATTAACGAACTCAACCGAGGCATTCAGTAACCGAACCCACACTGAAAATTTCAAGTCTCTAGGTTGTTCCGTTCGAGAGTTATCGTGCTTACGGACGGACGGACGGCCGGACGGACAGACTCGAATTTTTCGACGGATTCGTCATCAGTGAGTCGAACATAGTCGATTGAGACCATTTTCGGCTCAAAATTCGAAAAATACAGACATCGTTAAGAAATGATATAGGGTAAAAGGTACAGTTGTTGACACCCTATCAGTGATCGACACCCTCATTTCCATATTTGAGAATAAGAATTGGATGGCTGCCTAAAAAACATGGAGCTTTGAAAAAAAAATTTCAATTTTTCAAGTTTGGACTGTTAGTGTTAATTTGGGTTAGATTTGCATTCCTAATTCACCATATTAAATTTTTCAATGTGCAGCGTGCTGACGATCATTGCAATTAGAAAAATACTGCTATTTTCTCAAGGTACTTAACTCAAGTTCATAACATTATTTTAATAGTTTTAATTTTTATCTGAAGCATAATTTTTGTTTTAATTATTGAAACTCTTCAACAAATACTTTTTCATAACTTAAAATCTATTTGGTTGAAGGTTTCGCGGTTTTTTGTGGGTCTCAATAATTGCCTTTGAAAATATGTGAATGAATAGTGATTGACATACTATGTCAATTACTGCCGTAGTCAAATTTTGCAATATTAGTCCGTATTGCTACTATTCAAGCCTCAATTTCTCAATGAATACTGAAAAATGATTAAAATTTATCTAATATTGTTCTAGCTAGTTGCTGGCACCGGTGTCAATTTCGAGTCTCTAGGTCGTTCCTTCGTTCGAAAGTTATCGTGCTTACGACAAGATTCGAAAAATACAGACATCGTGACGAAATGATTAGCCCTGTTGTGAGTACAACGAGCACTCAACAAATCACGGACCTTGCCCTGTTCAACCTACGAAGAAGAGATCAAATTATGTGATTGAATAGACAGGTGTGCCATTGAAAAACAAACAAAAAATTATTTCAAACATAAAACTTGATGATGAAATTTATGAAGAATCCTGTCATGAAAGAGTCCAATATGGACATAGATGTAATAACGATGAAAACCAAGTTGCTAATAAACGGCTACTAGAGAACCAACTGCCAGGGCTTGTGTTTTGCGAAAAAAATGGATTTAAATGACATTAAATTCATTTCCTGTGCATGAAAATTCCATATTTAATGTTTATTGAAATACGGCTTCATAGAGAAGATTTCCATTTCGAATATTTTTCAATGCAAAACTTATAAATAAATCTCATAGTGAACGATCCATTATTATATATTATACCTATTCACATCCTTGTTGATTGAAAATATGAGAGACAACAGTATGTCAATAACTGTATCAGGTGGTGTCAACAATAGATTTTACAGTGTCAATCACTGAAAATTGACTCATGATGTTAACGATGTGTTTTTAAGCTTTTTCTGAACAGGTTTTTCCACTTTCGGTTGTTAATTTGAATCGAGTATAAACCAACACATAACCTCGAAAAAGAAATATATTAATTTCATACCCAAAAAAAAAAATTATTCTTATTTTATTGGGACAGTTGGCTTAAAGTGTCAATAACTGTTGTGTTAACCCTAGCCCTCGTGTAAGTAGTACGAGCGCTCAAAAAACTACACGGAGGATGCTATTAATTCTGCCTTATCAGCAGTAAAATCAGCAAGATTGTCCAGAAAACTCCTCCCAAACCTATGGCGTTCCTCGTTCTACAATAATTTTTCGGTTGAGTGGCAAACTTGTTGAAAGAAATGAGCGCTCCTTCAACCACCTAGTAGGTGGAATCTTCCTAAAAAAACAAATATTTTGAACGGCCATTTTTGGTCATTGATAAACGTGACCGCGATATTCGAGATCCACACCTATCCTGAAAATTTCTAGTCCCTAGCCTTTCCGTTCGAAAGTTATTATTCTCTATAGTTCTGGTCCTGCGATTCGGACAAATTTTGCATGTAACTTGAACATGTCATTTTCCATCTGGGTGCGAAATCTCGATCGAATCAGTAGTTTAGAAGTAATCAGGAGATCAAAATTTCAAACGGTCAGATTTACTGAACACCTGGTGGAATTTTCTCTTCTTGACTCTACTGCTGATCCTGACGAATTGCTCTGAAATATCGAAAGTACTTCTCTCAATAAAAAAATCTCAGGATTGAAGTAGCGTACATACGAAGTTCGAATTTCCTTCTGCTTGAACTGTGGTTTTCAAATTGGGCACATAAAATATATGCCTTACATCGTCATAATTCGCCAAAACAAAACTTCCATCCGGAAGCATTTTTATTAGAATAGATATTTAATGAAATAGTTGAATTAACAGTTTATTTCAATATGCGATCATTACCTTGGGTATTTTGTAGGCCTATTTTGTTTCCCCCACGTAACACTATATTTTCACATTCGTCTGCAACGGGACAATGCGTCGAAAGTGCAATGAGACTCATTTCAGTCATTTCGGATATAAGATCCTAGGTATAAAAAACAGACCAAACATATGGCTCGGCGGCATGGGGCCATGCAGCCAATAGCCATATAAAGAAGATTCAAGCAACAGAGAATAAACTGCTCAGAGCAGCAATGAATATGCCGTGGTTCGTAAGAAACCAACAAATCCACAGAGACTTAGAATGGAAAACTGTCACAGATTTCCTGAAAAAGAAGGCCTAGAAGATATTTGAAAAAGCAAGTCAACACCCAAATGATGAGCTAAGAAGACTAGTTGACTACAACCCCGCAGAAGATGTGGTTAGGATACCCACCTATCACAAAAGACCCAGAGATCAACTACGTAGAAACAGAAATTGAGTAATCTCAATTTAAATTATCCAGAAGGAGAGACTCCTATGAAATTCAAATTCATAGGTAACACAATTATAACACGACAAAGATCGTGATAGAGATACGAACAAGAAGAGTCAAAAGGTTAATAGGTAATAAATGCCCGGAATCTAAAACAGCAGGTTAGGTTTAGTTAGAGTAGGTCGTGCTTCACACGAAGTCTCACACTGTTCTATCTATCGGAGATAGTTCGTCCATGAGGATTTCCCCTGACTAAACAAAAAAAAAAAAACAGACCAAAGACTAAACTCTCCAAGACCTTTTTGAAACTAAACTGTTCGTTATCGCCAAAATGTGGCAGTCATACAACGGAGAATATCTTCAAATTCTAAGCCATTTGCGCATGTCGAGTAATTTCTACCCATCTCTTTAGTGGGTTGTAACATCCGAATAAATGTTTGACGTCATTCCGAAAGAGGTTAACTTTTGCCTGATTTTGATTCCGAAAGCCCATCTTAACATCCGGCGCACGTCGGATAACGTCCGACGTAAATCGACGAAAAATCGACAGCTCAATACTTCACTGTTCCAGTGCTTCACCTTCATCGAATTGTGAAACCAAAAAATTACGGAAAGCACTGCCGTGAAGGCAGGAGCTTTTGATCGCTCGTACATGCACCTTGTAGGTAGATTCGCATTCGTCAGTTTTATAAACCAATTGGAACGATTTTGACAGCTGTCAAAGGAAATTTCAAACCAACTCGAAAATTCAGACTTCACGTCAGTGCTTTGGTGACATTTTCTTCTTCGATAATTCGCTAGAATTTTCTACGGTATCTATGGTCTTGGTAATGCGATCTGGACAACATTATACATTATTCTTCATATATGTGCGAAATTTCATTTCAAATCAATCAAAGTATTTTCGAAATTATCAGAAAAAATAGAGTTTGAACGGCAATATTTACGGAACCCCTAGTCTAATTTGGCTCATTGATGAAAGTGATCGCGAAATTCGCGATCCGAACCTATCCTGAAAATTTCGAGTCCCTAGGCCTTTTCGTTCGAAAGTTATGATTTTCTATGGTTTCTATGGTTCTGATCATACGATCTGGAAAAAATGTAGCCCGAATATATCATTTTCAATTTGAATACAAAATTTCGTCAGGATCGAATCCATAGTTTTGAAATTATCAAGAAAACCGAATTTCAAACGGCCATATTCACGGAACCCCTAGTCTAATTTTGCTCATTAATTAACGTGAGCGCGAAATTCGCGATCCGAACCTATCCTGAAAATTTCGAGTCCCTAGGCCTCTCCGTGCGAAAGTTATAATTTTCTATGATTTCTATGGTCCTGATCATGCGATCTGAAAAAAATGAAGCTCGAATATATCATTCTCAATTTAAATACAAAAGTTTGTCACGATCAAATCCATAAAATTGAAATTATCAAGAAAACTGAATTTTCAAACGGTCATATTTACGGAAGTCTAATTTTGCTCATTGATACACGTGAAAGTTACATTCACGATCCACACCTATCCTGAAAATTTCAAGTCTCTAGGCCTTTCCATTACGAAGTTATAACTTTCTATGATTTCTATGGTTCTGGTCATGCGAGCTGGACAAATTTCTGCATTCAGGAACCGAACCTACCCTGACAATTTCAAGCTTCTAGGACATTCCGTTCGAGAGTTATCGTATATACAGACGGCCGGACAGACTCGAATTTTTCGACGGATTCGTCATCAGTGAGTCGAACTTAGTCGTTTGAGACCATTTTCAGCTCAAAATTCGAAAAATACAGACATCGTAACGAAATGATATAGCCCTGGGTAAGTAGTACGAGCGCTCAAAAAAAAAATGTTGAGCGACCAAAATTAAACTCATATTGTTGGCCATATATATTCTGGGTACGGCAATCGTCAATTTGCCGACCCGGTACCGCTGTATCTCGATTCACGATTGTTCGGAATACCTCGTTCTGCGCCCTATCGTTTGCGGCTCGAGAGCCGAGGTTCGGAATTTGTGTTTGTTTCTCGCCCTTAAATAAGTCGCAATATTTTTTGTTATCAATAAACCTTTAAATTTTCACGTTTGTTTGGCTCATAGAGGGTAAGTGATTTTTACCTGAGCAAAATGGTCATAAATCCAGTTAGGGAATATGTTGCTGCTCGTGAAACTCCGACAAAGTGAATTTTTTAATTGATGCGATTGGAAATTTATCATACGAGGATAGGCTACTTTTGAAAAACATGCCATTTTTTTCACCATTATACCTATATATGTATTTTTTTTTATATGTG
Organism: Aphidecta obliterata; assembly: GCA_963966015.1. Lineage (NCBI taxonomy): Eukaryota > Metazoa > Arthropoda > Insecta > Coleoptera > Coccinellidae > Aphidecta > Aphidecta obliterata. The sequence continues at coordinate 31,281,512 of OZ014431.1, forward strand.
TGTTCGGATAGGTTTTCGCGGTTTATATTAATATATAATCATACACCATGTAATTCATAAGATGTCATCATAGACGATGTAACTCCTCAAGACGGTGACAATGAACACCGAATGCTTACTAGACATAATTACTTTATAAAAGCTTGTGGAACAATGTGCAACACGAGTTAGTAGTTAGATAGATTTGATCCCGTAATTAAATAAAGCTCATTTTTAGTCTTCCCGTGTTTGTTTTTAAAAACGGTTTTTCGAGTTGAGAAAATATATTTGGCGACGAGGATGGGATATTGCTAGTTTTTCCGAAAAAGAAAATATGTGAAAATCATTTCTTCAAGCAATAACCAAAGAACTGTTGTGAAAAGTTTGTGACGTCAATCCGAAAAGTGAAACTGATCAAGAAGTAACAACAAACCAACGAGTAAGCAAGAGTCCAAGACGAAAGGCTGAATCCCTGAAAAGAAGTGTAAGGTGAACCCTCTCAGGTTTGCTTGTGAGCTTATCAACATCTGAAAACACCCCTGTGGATTGATCGAGTAGCGCCCTTCAAACCAGGACCGGAAGTAAAAAGTGAGTTGATCTATTAACCCCCTAGTTTTTCTATTCCCTGGACCAAAGGAATACTTGATAAATTTTTTTTGTTATTAAATATTGTAAGGAACAGATTTTGGAAAAATCAACAATCAAAATAGACGATTTGATTGAAAAATTCCAAAAACTAAACACAAAAATGACTCAACCTTCAGGAAGTCAAAGTAACGTAGAAGACATCAATGATTTAAAACTTTTTTGAGATTTGTTACCAAAATTCAACGGTAATTCGAATGAACTCCAATCATTTATAGTAGAAATAGAAAATTATATTTCAAAATTTGGACGCACAGATAATGCTCGAATTGATTATTACTGCTTCGCGATGATAAAATCAAGAATAATCGATGAAGCAAGGATAATTATTAATTCAGGCCCCATCCCAAATAATTGGATAGAATTGAAACAGATTTTGATAGATAAATTCGGATTTAGAATTAACTTTGATGTTCTACAAGACGAATACCAAATATGAGACGAGCTTATAGAGAACCTCTTCTAAATTTCATAGAAAGAATAAAACAAACGAAATTGCATTTTGACTATCAACTACAGATGCAAGGATTCAATAAAAACGAACTTTTAATTTATCGAAATATTTCTGAAAGAATTGGGCAGAGAGTAATTTACAATAATGTTGATGAGAATGTCAGAAATTTGTTGGATAATAACGAAAGGAATTTCGTTGCAACATGCAAAATGTTGGAAAATAGAGAAATAAAGAGACAACAACTAAATTTCATTCCAAATTTAAATTCATTTTCACAATCTCCTCATACTAGTAGAGAGAAAATTAACAATTCCTCTTATTATTCCATTCCAAATCAAAATTCTTTCGAACAAAATACGCGCCCACATACCAATTTTATTCCCAATCAGAATTTCCCAAGTCAACCAATACGTATACAACCAGTTCAAAGTACAAATCAACCGAAATATTTCACTAATGAACAAGTATTTGGAAAACCACCAAACGTTTTCAAACCCAATCCTAATTATAAACCAAACAATAAACCAGAACCAATGTCAGTTAGAACAAGACTTTTACCTCAAAAACGTCCTAATGAATCATCAAGTATTCGACAACCCAAACCAAATTACCAGCCTAGAGAAAACCCTTTTAGACCAAGAGCAACCCCAAATTTCATATCGGAAGAATTAACTAACACAGAAGAGCAAATTGAATTCCCACCAGAAAAACAATTTTCCGAATACTACGATGAAAATTATGAATCGGAATATTTAAATTCAGATGAGTTACAATCTTCAGAAACAGAGAAGGAAAATTTTCAGGAAAGTCCCTATCAAGCACACATGACCTAAATTTTAATGATGAAAAAATAGCAAGTCTTCCCTATATCAAATTACAGAATCCTCCTTGTAAGCTACTAATCGATTCAGGCAGTTCGATTTCAATTATTGATCCAATAATTGCTTATAATTATTTTCCAAATTCAATTTACAAAGAAAACACATATTTTACAACAGCTACAGGTAAAGATTCATGTAACAATAAGATGCTATTTCCTCTTGACATATTTGGCTATGATACATCCTACCCATTTGTCGTGTATAAATTTCATCCTCAATATGATGGTGTTATCGGTTATAATTTAATGAAAGATTTACAACTTACTGTGGACATGAAAAATAATGTTTTAACTAACGGAATCATTTCCCATAACCTTCACTTACAACAGGTGAAACCGAGAGAAGAATTACCTTTAGATTTAAATCACCTAGACAAAAATTTGAAAAATCAATTGACTATAATTTTGCAGAGTAACAAATCAGTGTTACAATTTCCCGAAGAACCACTAAGTTTCACAAGTAAAATCAAACATAATATTAGAACTATTGATGACAACCCAGTCTACGTTAAGCGTTATAGATACCCGGAAGTTCACAAAGAAGAAGTGTAAAATCAAATTGAAGATCTTTTGAATAAAAATATAATCAGACCAAGTATCTCACCTTGGTCTTTTCCTATTGTAATCGTTCCCAAAAAAGCGGATAAATCAGGCAAACAAAAGTGGCGAATTGCAATTGATTACAGAAAACTCAACGAAAAAACTATTGACGATAAATTTCCAATCCCGAATATTGACGAAATTCTTGATAATTTAAAAGGAGCAAAATATTTCAGCACTATAGATTTAGCATCAGGATATCACCAAATTGAGCTTGATAAAGAATCCATAGAAAAAACTGCTTTTGCTACAGATGACGGACATTTTGAGTTTTTGCGAAAGCCTTTTGGTCTCAAAAATGCCCCATCTACATTTCAGAGAGTAATGAATGAAGTTTTAAGACCCCCTTTAGGAAAAATTTGCGTACTATACATGGATGATATTTTAATATTCTCCAAAGATCCCGATAAACATTTAGCGGATATTCAAACCGTTCTGGAAGTACTGAAAGAAGAAAATTTCAAAATTCAATTAGACAAATCATATTTTTTCAAAAACGAAGTTATGTTTTTAGGATTCAAAATTTCAGATAAAGGAGTTGAACCTAACCCTGAAAAAATAGAAGCCATAAAAACTTTTCCAATTCCGAAAACCCCAAAAGAAATAAAATCCTATTTAGGCATGATTGGTTATTACCGAAAATTAATTCCCAATTTTTCCAAACTGACTAAACCATTGACCCAATGTTTAAAAAAGGATGCAAAGATAAATTTGGAAAATCAAGAATATCTGGAAGCTTTCAATATTAGCAGAAATATGTTAATAAATCATCCTATTCTTAGATTCCCAGATTTTAATCAACCATTCATTTTAACCACAGACGCATCGAAATATGCAATAGGTGCTATTTTATCACAAGGAAATCCACCGAACGATTTGCCTAAGCTTATGCTAGTCGTACACTAAACAAAGCAGAAATCAATTACTCCACTATCGAAAAAGAGTTACTTTCTATCGTTTGGGCAACAAAGTACTTTAGACCGTATCTGTTTGGCCGAAAATTCATTATTTATACAGATCATCGACCCCTTACTTGGCTATTTTCACTGAAAGAAGCCTCTTCAAGATTGATGCGTTGGAGAATAAAACTCGATGAATTCAATTTCGAAATAAAATATCGCAAAGGTGTGAATAATGACGCAGAAGCTCTATCTAGAATCAAAAATGATGAATTCAACATTACTGAGAAAGAAAAATTGATATGGAATCTAGATTCAGTTATTCCACAGATATCTCATTTAGATTGAGACATGAGACAAGAAGAATTTGACGAATTAATTTCAATAGATGTAGATGATAACTCAGATAATGAAACATTACATTCGAACCAAGAAGACCCGATTTTGGAAATCCCTCACACGGAACGTGCAATTAATATTTTTCAATACCAAATCAATATAAAAAGCAGCAATAATTTCAATGTAACCAAAATTAAATTACATAATCAATCGAAATTCAGATTAATTTTATCTATTTCTGAAGAAAACAAATTTACGAAATTTTTAAAAGAATTTATATCCCCGGATAAAACATATGGAATCTTCTTCCAAGACAAAAATATTGAAACGCCATTTATTCAGTATGCACAGAAACTTTTCAATTCAGGAAGCTTCAAATTCAAAATTTCAAACATTTTATTGGAAGATATAGAAGATGAAGAAGAGCAGATCGAAAAAATCAGACTATATCATGAGACTAAAACTACTCATAGAGGTATTCAAGAGAATGTGGAAAGCATTAAGAAAAAATTCTATTTTCCAAAAATGTTATTGAAAGTTCAACGCTATGTGAATAGTTGTGATATATGCCAACGTCAAAAATATGAACGTCAACCGAACAAATTGATATTCAAACAAAATCCAATCGGTGAAGAACCTTTCGAACATTTATATGCCGATACAATAAATATTTCAAAAATACCCTGTCTCACATTAGTGGATTCATTTTCAAGACACGGGCAATATTTCATTCTGAAAAGTAAGACGGCAGTAGAAATTGTAGAATCGCTTATTCGTTATTTCTCGAACCATGGAACTCCTAGGAAAATAACAACAGATAACGGAACGGAATTCAAGAACGCGATAATCCAAGAATTCGCTTGCACTCACAATATAGAGATTCACTACGTGACAAATTATAATCCCACATCGAATTCCATTGTTGAAAGATTTCACTCTACACTAGTGGAACAAATAAGGGTAATCGAGGATAAAAATCTGAGTTTAAGAGAAAAATTGAATAGAGCCCTTTTGAGTTTTGAGAGTACATTCCACCCTTAAATATAGCCCTCTACAAATTATAAAATCGGATTTGAATTATAGCCTTCCTGTTGAATACACAGTCAATGAAAAAGTAACCAATTATATTGAACAATATAACCAAAATCTCAAGGAAATTTCTAAAGTTTTAGCAGAAAACAACAAGAAAAATGAAAAGAGACGGCAGAAAGAAAATGAAAACAGATCAGAAGATGTTATTTTAGATGAAAATCGAGAAGCATTTTTGAAATTACCGGCAGACGCCAAATTGAAACCACGATTTAAAAACGTAAATATCAAAATTTTGGATAATGTCCTCGTGAAGGAAGCAAATAAAGGACATGTGTATCATAAGAAAAAAATTAAACAAGGAAAAAATCAATAATAATCATCTGTTTCAGAATGGTCCCGCACAACAATAATCCTACTTTTTCTTGAAACCCAATTCTGTCTGAAAACAAAAGAAATACGAAATAACATAATTGCATTTAGTGGTCCTAAAACATTCATAATAGAAAAATACCACGTTTTTATGTATCATTATGACCTTTCGCGAATAATTTCAATCCTTAACAAACATGAAGAAATTTTGAACGATGTAATCAAGAAAAACGAACTAAGGGATGAAGCAACGAAATACTTATATGAGTTGACATTAAATCAAATATTCTCGAATAAACAAATTTTGAATGATTTAATCCACTCAAGGAAAAAAAAAAGCCTTGTTAATATAGGAGGAAGAATTTCCAAATTTCTCTTTGGTACTTTAGATGATGAAGACGAAACTCTCTATCACGAATATTTTCAAACATTACGAAATGATGCAAATATCATGAAGATAAATCGAAATAGAGTCATAAGCATAGTGAAATCGATATCTGATAGATTTTACAATCAAACCAATATAATGATAAAACAGATTGATAAATTCATGAAATTACAGCAAATTTTAGATAAAGTTCTCCTTCTACAGTTTGAGCAGAACAAAATATCCAGAATTCTTTCAGAAATAAATACAGCCGTTAGTTTTGCTAGACTTCATTTACTACATGAGTCAATATTATCGTTTAATTATTTCAGGAATTATATTCAGGATGATAATTTATTGAAAAATTTATTCTACTTGAAGGATTTTTACTCAGTCTGTTTCACATCAGTAAAAGTTGAAAAATCGCAGATTATATTTGTTATGAAAGTGCCTTTGGTAAACCCTAATCCCTATGATACTCTTGAATTGAAATTCGTTCCCTTCCTAAATACCTACCCAATAGATCAACCAAAGTATTTGCTCATCCGACAAGAAGGAATCTTATGGTTCCTATACGGAGAATGCCAGCAAGTGGAAAAGTGGATGCTGTGCCCACAAGACAAACTAGTGAAACCCCCTTTGTGTTTGAGTGCATTTGTGCGAGAAAAACGTGAAAATTGTACGCGAAAACAAACTGTTATTGTTGAAGATTTACAAGTGTTACCTAATGGACAATACCTATCCTTGTTCAATGATATTTTGAAAGAAAACTGTTCAGGACATTTATCATATGAACATGAACCCAAGAAAATTTTGTTAATCGATAGTGATTGCATAATATCCAATGGATTGAAAACATTTCAATTATCGAAGGTTGATAGTTTATATCATGAATTCCATCTGGATAATTTGAATATTTCACAAATCCAAGATTTGATTTTGGAACCTTTGAATGCAACAAACATTTCAGATTTGAAATTGTATGAATGGAATTTACACCCCAATCACATTTCAACCCTTTATTTCATTCTATTAATAATAAGTTTAACCATGATTTTCTTTATAATGTATAAGATTTTTATTATAAAATTTCAAAGGATGGTAGATAAACAGAGTTCAAACATTGAGATTGAACTCAGTTCAATAAAAGGTGGAGATAATATATAATCATACACCATGTAATTCATAAGATGTAATCATAGACGATGTAACTCCTCAAGACGGTGACAATGAACACCGAATGCTTACTAGACATAATTACTTTATAAAAGCTTGTGGAACAATGTGCAACACGAGTTAGTAGATAGATAGATTTGATCCCGTAATTAAATAAAGCTCATTTTTAGTCTTTCCGTGTTTGTTTTTAAAAACGGTTTTTCAAGTTGAGAAAATATATTTATATATATGTATATATCTGCCGACCCACGATAAATTCACCATTGGGGTGACCGTATGGTCTGGTAATAGCTTTGTTTTCCGCTGTGTTTTCGTACGAAAATCTAGTAAAAGGAAAGATATATAAACGAGGCTATATCAAAAGATTCATAAGAGTGTGAACTGTCGAAATATCTGAAAATATTTCTGTTTAATTGAGTGACTGCGCGAGAATTTAAATTGTGCAATCGATTTTCGAGGAGAATTTTGAGATAAGCGTACCATCTGGAGTGTAAGCAAATATGGGTAAACAATCACACAGGAAGAAACTCGGTGAAACAGGTGCAATGACCGAGTCATTGAATTGCGGAAAATGTAATAAAAAATTCGCAAGAGCGGAGTACAAAATACTGTGCTCCGGCCCCTGCAACAGATGGATATGTGAAGGGTGTACTACCCTGAAAAAGGACCAGATTGAAGAGTTAGCGAAAAACAACTCCAATTGGAATTGCTCCGAATGTACTAAGAACAGGAGAAAATCGATTTTGCTTGTCGAAAATGAGGAAGAGGAATCTGAGAGCGAGGAAGAAGAACAGGAGGAAATCACTATGGGGATATTAATGCGAGAAATGAAGAAACAACAAAATAAAATTAGTCAAAAAATGGATCATTTTCAAGACGAGATGCGGCAATCATTGCAGTTTCTGTCTGACTCCTTTGATATTTTGAAGGAGGAAAACACAAAACTCAGAAAAAAATTTGAAGATCAAACAAAAGAACTAAAAAATGCGAATATCCGTATAAGAGCTCTGGAAACCCAAGTGGAAATCATTGAACAGGAGAAGAGAGAAAAATACATCGTCCTGATGAATGTTCCAATCCAGAAGCAAGAAAAAACCGAAGATTTGGTCACTAACATCTTCAAATACATAAAACCTGATATTAACCCAGACGAGTATGAGTCAAAACGTGTATCAATTAAGAAAAAATCCCCTATAATCGTTAAACCAAAAAATTCATATGAAGAAAGAGAAAGGCATAGTGAAGGTGAACTCTTGTGGATACACCCAGGAAAACATTGTATACTTCAATGAATACATTAGCAAATACAAGCAGGCCATTTTTAACCGAGCTCGTAAGCTCAAAAAGGATTTGAATTATGAATATGTATGGATTAAGAATGGGAATATCTATCTCAGGAAGAATGAGAAGAGTCCACCTATTCTCATCAAGCACGAAGAAGATCTCAACAATCTGTTTTAAGTGTTTGTGGCAAAATGTGCCTCTAGTGTGTGAACTTCCAACTACCTAGATACTGATTTATGAACCAATATTTAAGAGACTATAATCCTGAGGCTATTAAAAACCAACAACTCAATGACATTACTGAATATACAATGGGAAATGGGGCAGTTTTTGGAATTTTACATCAAAATATTAGAAGTATACACAAAAATTTAGATTTATTTGAGATAAATTTATCTCAAATTGAAAACTCATTCAGTTGCATAGTATTAACGGAAACTTGGAATGTTAAAGATTTTGAACTAATACAGATTCAAGGATTTAATATGCATTATAATGGTGGAGATGTTAATAAATCTGATGGTGTTGTTGTTTACATGAGGAAGGACCTGCATTACACTTGTGAAATTGTGAGTATTGGGAGGTGCACGGTACTTGAGATTAAGGTGAAAAAGGGTGAGGATATTTTTTATATAACGGGGATTTACAAGTCACATGATATTCTAGATGATATATTTTTAAATGACTTGGTGGTTTATTTGAAGAGAGTTTCACTGTTCAAGCCGACATATCATTTTGTGTTGGGAGATTCCAATTTTAATATTTTAGATACAAACAATAAGTCTGTTATAGAATACCTCTACATAATGTGTGAAAGTAACTTCATTTCAATGATAAACAGTATTACTAGATGGCAAAGCCGTTCTTGTTTAGATCACATATTTTTGAAGGGCGAAAAAAAACTCGAGAAATGTACTTCATATACGGTAAAAACAGACATAACGGACTACTATTCAACTATTATCGACTTACCTGTTGAAAATATTATAGAACGACTAATAGACAAGCCGGCATGTAAATACATTATAAATCACGAAAAACTTAATGCTGATCCTTCTAATTTCGACTGGGGTCATTTTTACAAGTTGGACGATATAAATGAGAGCGCAGATTATTCAATAGGTAATATCACTGAAGTTATCGAGAAAAACACACAAAAAATTGAAATAGGACACAACATGAAGAAAAAAAAAAGGTGGATTACTGTAGGTTTAATGAAAGCTATCAAAAAAAGGGATAATTTATTCAAAAAGTACAAGAATAATCCAGAAAATTTGAATTATAAAAACGAGTATCTTCAATATAGAAATTCGCTTCACTCTATTATAAGGAGAGCAAAGATAACATATTTCAAGAATAAATTCGAACAGGGCGGTGGTGATAGCAAGTCGGTATGGCAGGTAGTGAAGTCCGTGAACGAAAATAATGCTGAGAGAAGAAGTTTAACTGGTATTCGCGATTCACAAAATAATTTTATTGAAAATGAGCCTGAAATGGCAGATCTTTTTAATGAATTATTCTCTTCAGTCGGTCAGAAGTTGGCTGAAGCCATGCGTAAACCTAAGAATAATCCAATTAAACGATCTTACTGCAAGGATTCACTGTTTCTCCTGCCTGCAACACACAGAGAAATAAGAGAGATAATTAATTCATTGGGAAATAAAAAGTCACCGGGAATAGATGGATTAAAATCGGAAACGCTTAAGAGAATAGTAGATCACATAGCTTCACCCCTGGCACATCTTGTAAATAACATAATGACGCAGGGAATAGTGTCGAAATGCTTTAAAATTGGTATTATAACATCCCTATTCAAGAGCGGAGACAAAGAACTGTTATCGAGTTATCGACCCATTACATTAATAAGTAATGTTGCTAAGGTGTTTGAGAAAGCGATCAAAAACAGATTAGTTGCCTACCTAGAGAAATATAAACTGATATCGGTGAAGCAGTTCGGCTTTAGGAAAAATATCTCTACTCAAGATGCTATCAATTCACTGATTTCAAGAATACATAATAGCTTAGAAAATGGTACAAAATGTCTAGCTATATTCGTGGATCTAGCGAAGGCTTTCGACACTGTCCATCATGGACTGCTGTTGGATGCGTTGCATGATGTGGGTGTAAGGGGGAAAGCGGGAGATCTTATGAGAAGTTATCTGGATGATCGTGAGCAATGTGTCCGAGTGAATGAGTGCATCAGTGATAGAAGAAGAGTAGAATATGGTGTGCCTCAGGGAACAGTAATCGGTCCGATCCTCTTTATTATATATATAAATACTATTCTTACTCTGAATACGAAAGGATCGATAACCAGTTTTGCTGATGATACAGTAATTTTTTATGAAAATTATACGTGGGAAGATCTGAAGAAAATGGTGGAGGATGATTTTACTGTTCGGATGGATGCATTCAGTTCGAAGATTTTAACATTAAATTTTGATAAAACTTGCTTTATACCATTTAGCTGTGGTACAGACAATACTCCTCCTTATGACAGGTTAACTATAGGTACAAACAATGATACAACTGAGATTTTGAGCAGGAAACACGTCAAATATCTCGGAATAACAATCGATTCCCATTTAAGGTGGAATATCCATATAGATAAAATAGTTTTTACGTTGAGAAGTTTATTGTACCGTTTCAAATATCTCAAACAAATATTGGAATTACCTCATTTGAAAATTATATATAACGCACTTGTTGAATCTAAACTTACCTATGGAAACCTGGCCTGGGGCGCTGCAGCTCATCGCCATTTACAAAAATTAGAAAAAATTCAGAAAAGAATTCTGAAAATTATGATGGGAAGACCGAATTTGTATCCATCTTATGAATTATATAAAGAATCAAATATCTTGGACTTGACGCAACTATATTTCCTCAAGTCAGTAATTGGTACTTATCGCAAAAAAACCGAACTCGATTATATTGATCACCACCACAATACGCGATCTAAGGTAAATGAAGTACTTCGAACCCAATATGTCTCAAAAACGATATCCCAAAGATCGTTTGAGTACTTGGCGTGTAGACTATAATTTTCTTCCGGTGGATATTAGGCATTCAGTTTCTGCGCCGATATTCAAGAGAAGGGTGAAGCTCTTTTTGATGGACCAACCTAGGCAGATAAAATCTAGCCTATTCAAATTTAATTGAATTCCCATTTGCTGGGTTTTGAATTTGCCCTCCCAATATACCTACTTGTGAGAATGTCTTTTTTTTTTTTTATTGTTGTGTAATGTTTATGATGCCTTTCATTTTTGTATTACTTGTGAAAGGAATTTAATTTGATGGTTCACCCCACAGACAGGCTATGCCTTTGTGGGAATCTTCTCTATTTGTGGAATGTATGCTATATTTTCTGCAAATAAATTATTATTATTATTATGATTATTATTAATAAATGTCCACCAGCCGCATCAGCAACCTATCAGAAAATCATCGAAATTGGTAGAAATATTCGAAAGTTATTCAAGATTGAATTCAGGCGAAATTTGTTGTGTCCGGGTAATTTTGCGGTCCAGTGTATTTACCCCAAAACAATTTGATCCTTCCATTTCCCGATCCCTATTTGCTCTCCCAAGAAGAAACACTAAAATACTCAACGAAGTATTGCCATCCAGTAGGAGAAGATTATTTATGCGATCAAGACTTCACCAGAATGCTCGAAGAATATTTTGGAGGATCACACCGAAAACTGCCCTGAACATAAATGGTTGTTTCACCAAATTCAAAACTGTTAGAAGATGAAAATATCCTTTCAATCGAAAACAAGAATATTTTAGAAAAATGTCCCTATAAACTAGACACTATTTGGTACTCCCCATGACGATCCTACGAAATAAATGTGCTGTGAGCGACACAAGAAATAAAATTGTCCCAACCCCCACAATGAATAAAGAAAAATTTATGATTTCACCCAAACTGACAGTAATAAACTGAAATTCCACAATCCCTCCTCTCTCTGTGAGCCAATAAAATGAACTGTTGAAAATTGATATTTTGATATATTCTGATACTATGTCGATATATCTCTCTCTTTCTGTGTTTGAATGCATTGTGTACCATTACAGTATAATTTATTCAATTGTTCTGAAACCATATTTCCGTACGATTATTCGAGGTAATATTTGGTAGTTTTTTTTTTGTGATTTGACAATATTTCTGTTATACATAGTACACTGTACAGACATACAACGAAATAAAGAGTAGCATTATTATTATCATTGAACAAGCGCTTAAAAACTCCTGACAGCTTTTCAGATTGGTTATAGTTACTCAACACAAGTATTTTAATAAACTTTTATCGTACCGTCGTACAAAAATGTATCGTACGGGAATATCTCGTTTATAAAATTTAATTTCAATAATATCTTCGATATCATTATTACTTGTGAATGGATACTCACCACACCTTGAAACAGTAGCGGGTGATGCTTGCTCCAAATCGGCTGGTTCGAAAATCAGATTCATCTTATTGGACATTTGTATAATCTCTCCGCTCATCAAACAAAGCTTCTTATTGTCATCCAGTACAGTATTCATATTCTCGATCCAAACAGCATCAACAGGACCATCGAACATAATCCATTTTCTATCAGGTGTCGTACTATTTGCGTATTCTCTAAAAGTCACTGCTAGTACTCCATCTGTCCATTCGTGCGAAGCAGGATCGAACTGGCCATACAATTGGCCCATGGTTATAGCCTTGGGATTTATAATTTTATACACTACTTTGCTTTCTTTCAGTTTAGCGCCCTTATCTTGATTCAAAGCTCCTAATGCTTCTCCAAGAGTCTGAAATGATAAGTAAATGAAAATGATGGCTCCTAAAGGAATGTCAATTACATATGGGGGGAGTGTTGTCTGTGTGGTGTTTTCTATTATATCGTCTGTCAATTGTCCAGTTTCTCTTTATATTTTTGTTCTTCTAGTTAGTGTCTCCAGTGTTTCATTGTGGGTTCTTGTACATTTCGTTTCTATATTCGCCGAGGGCTATATCATTTCGTCACAATGTCTGTATTTTTCGAATTTTGAGCCCAAATTGGTCTCAATCGACAAGGTTCGACTCACTGATGATGAATCTGTCGAAAAATTCGAGTCTGTCCATCCGTCCGTCCATCCGGCCGGCCGTATACACGATACCTCTAGTCCTTGAAACTTGAAATTTTCAGGATAGGTTCGAATCTCAAATGCCGCGGTTGAGTTCGTTATTAGGCAAAATTCGACCAGAGGTTCCGTAAATATGTCCGTTCGAAATTTTGTTCTCCTGATGATACCGAAACTAATGATTCGATCGAGGTGAAATTTTGCACTCAAATGGAGAATGACGTGTTCAAGCTACAAGTAATTTTGTCTAAATCAGACCAGAACCGAAAAAACCATAGAAAATTATAACTTCCGAACAGAAAGGCTTAGGGAATTAAAATTTTCAGGGTAGGTTTAGATCTCGAAAGCCGCGGTCACGTTCGTCAAAATAAGATTAGTGGTTCCGTGAATATGGTCGTTCAAAATAAACTTTCCTTGATAATTTCAAAACTACGGATTTGATCGTTACGAAATTTCGTATTTCAATGAAAAATGATGTAAAGCACTGCCGTGGAGTCAGGAGCTTTTGAGCGCTCGTTCATTCACCTTGTAGGTAGATTCGCATTCTCCAGTTTTAGAAACCGATCGAAAAAATTTTGACAGCTGCCAAAAAAAATTTCAAACTTGGGCGAAAATCCAGACTTCACGTCAGTGCTTTGGGTGACAAATTTTTTTTTTCGATAATTCGCTAGGATTTTCTACGATATCTATGGTCTTGATAATGCGATCTGGACAAAATTTCCCACGTAGTTTGAATACATTATTCTTCATCTATGTGCAGAATTTGATTCTAATCCAATGAGTAGTTTCGAAATGATCAGGATAAAAATATTTTGAACGGCCATATTTACGGAACCCCTAGTCTAATTTGGCTCATTGATGAACGCGAACGCAAAATTCGCGATCCGAACCTCCCCTTAAAATTTCAAGACCCTAGGCCTTTCCGTTCGATAGTTATAATTTTTTATGATTTCTATGGTTCTGGTCATGCGACGTGAAAAAAATGCCGCTTGAATATATCATTCTCCATCAAAATAAAAAATTTCGTCAAGATCGAATCCGTAGGTTTGAAATTATCGAAAAAAACTTAATTTCAAACGACCATATTTACGGAAACCCTAGTCTAGTTTTGCTCATTCATGAACGTGACCGCGACATTCGAGATCCACACCTGTCCTGGAAATTTCAAGTTCCTAGGCCTTTCCATTACAAAGTTATGATTTTCTATGTTTTCTATGGTTCCGGCCATGCGATCTAGACTAAATTTTGTGAGTATCTCGAACACGACATTCTCCATCTGAGTGCAAAATTTCATCTCGGTCGAATGTGTAATTCCGGAGTAATCAGAAAAACAAAACTTGGAATGGCCATATTTACCTGGTGGAATTCTGCCCATTAACGAACTTAACCTCGGCATTTGGGAACTGAACCCGCACTGAAAATTTCAAGTCGATCCGTTCGAGAGTTATCGTGTATCGATACATTTTCAGTTCAAAATTCGATAAATACAGACATCGTGACGAAATGACATAGCGCACGTGTACGAGCGCTCAAAAAGTTTCTTTTGACGCTTGTACAACTTTGTACGAATATTTCTAAACTTTTTCGATACGTGCATTTATTAAACGAAACGGATGTGACAATTTTACCTGATGTATTAAAACACAGAACAACAGATGGAAAATGGATTAATGATAGAGAAACAGCACTGAAGAACACTATAACATTGCATAATTATAACAAAAAATTATTTGATAAAAACAGGAAAGATTTGGAGTTCAATATTGGAGAACGGTTGTATGTCGAAAATGGGAACAAATTATACAGGAGAAAATTGGACGAGCTAAAACTGGACCATATAAAATTGTGGAAAGAATTACAAATTAAATATATAGAATAAATACAGGTCATAGAAAATCAGAGTCCAACCTTTTTCCATATCACAAAACTTATCGCACTCATCCCAGCTTCTACACACAAATATGAAAAAATTACGAAAAGCACTGCCGTGAAGGCAGGAGCTTTTGAGCGCTCGTACTTGCACCTTGTAGGTAGATTCGCATTTTCCAGTTTCAGAAATCAATTAAAGGAATTTTCGACAGCTGTCAAAAAAATTCTGAAACTTAGGCGAAACTCCAGACTTCATGTCAATGCATCAGCTGATCAATTTTTTTTCGATAATTCGCTAGAATTTTCTACGGTATCTATGGTCTTGGTGGTGCGATCGGGACAAAATTTTGCACGTAGTTTGAATACATTATTACTCAGCTAGGTGCAAAATTTCATCCCCATCCGCTCAGTATTTTCGGAACTATCAGCAAAACAATTTTTTGAACGGCCATATACGGAACCCTTAGTCTAATTTTGCTCATAGATGAACCTGATCGCGATATTTGCGATCCAAAGCCACCCTGAGAATTTCAAGTTCCTAGGCCTTTCCGTTCAAAAGTTACAATTTTCTATGGTTTCTATGGTTCTGGTCATGCGATCTGGACAAAATATTGTTTTAATATATCATTCTCGATTAAAATACAAAATTTCATCTCGATCGAATCCGCAGTTTCGAATTTATCCAGAAACCAAAATTTCAAACGACCGTATTTACGAAACCCCTGGTATAATTCTGTTCATTGATAAGTCATTTACTCATCATGTGAGACACCTGATCATAGAGAATCAGCACGACTTTGTTAAGGGTAGGAATCTGGAAACTAATTTGGTGAGTTTCCTTGAAGTCCTACATGATGGAATTGAGTCACAAAGTCAGACAGACGTAATATATACCGACCTTAAAAAAGCTTTTGATAAGGTTAATCATTCGGTACTTTTTCATCGACTTGCGGAGGTGGGGATATGTGGCAATCTATTGAGGTGGCTGAGGTCCTATGTATTGCGGAGATCCCAGTTTGTATGCGTGGGAGGGCAGAAGTCACGTGAATTTCACAACACATCGGGTGTGCCTCAGGGTTCCCATCTGGGTCCCTTACTGTTTCTAATTTATATTAATAATATTTCTTCCTGTTTCCGTACTGCTGGTTTCTTGGTTTATGCGGACGACCTCAAAATGTTTCTAAGGATAATGTGTTTTGAGGACTTTGTTTTACTTCAGGAGGATTTGAACAGGTTTGCTCAGTACTGCAGAGAGAACTTCCTCTTTCTCAATTTGAATAAATGTTCTGTTATATCGTTTACGAGGAATATGAATGTCTTGAAGTATGTATATTCTATAGATCAAGTTCAGTTGCGAAGGGTTGAGATTATTCGTGATTTGGGAGTGATTTTGGACACCAAGTTAACTTTCATTCAACACATAGATAATGTTATTTCATCATCAAACAAAATGCTTGGTTTCACTCTCCGTCATGGTAAACTGTTCAAAACTAATAAAAGCTTAACCACCCTATATAACTCCTTCGTTCTGAGTAAACTGAGTTTTGCCTCTTTGATTTGGAACCCTCGTTACGAGTGTCATAAAAACCGACTGGAAAGCGTGCAACATAAATTTCTCAGGTACCTATCATACAGAAATAATTTCAACATAAGAAATCATGATTACTCGGAAGCTCAAGCTAGGTTCAATATGCTTAGTTTGGAAAACCGCAGGAGAATAAGTGACATGAGTTTTCTATATAAGGTTCTGAACGGTGTCTTTTCGGTCCCCTCAATTCTCCAGTTATTGTCCTTGAAGGTCCCCGAGAGAAGACTGAGATCGATGGAAACATTTGCTGTCCCTTTCCGGCGTTTGAACCTCATCCAGAATTCGCCGATTTGTAGAGTTTTGACGACGTTCAACTCAGAGTTCTGTGACACTGACCCGTTCAATACGTCCCCGACTCAATATAAAAAAATCTTAGGCAAAAGTTGTCACGGAATGTTGTTTAATGAGTTTGATATTTCTTTTCCTTTGATCATTGTGGCATGAAAAAATTTTAATTTTGCACTTTGGTTTATTCTAATTTATTGTTAAGTTATATTTTGTGATTCAATTGTATGATTCCATTTTTTTACTTTCAATTTGTGAATGCTGTTAATGGGTTGAAACACCCGTTTGTATTCCTATTTTCCATAAATAAAAAAAAATAAATAAATAAATAAACGTGAACGCGACATTTCAGATCCACACCTATCCTGAAAATTTCAAGTCCCTAGGCCTTTCCGTTCGAAAGTTATGATTTTCTATGGTTTCTATGGTTCTGGTCATGTGATCTGGAGAAATGTAGCTTGAATATATCATTCTCCATTAGTATACAAAATTTCGTCACGATCGAATCTGTAGTTTTGAAATGATCAAGAAAACTAAATTTCAAACGACTATATTTACGGAACCCCTAGTATAATTTTGCTCATAGATGAACGTGATCACGACATTCGAGATCCACACCTATCCTGAAAATTTCAAGTCCCTAGGCGTTTCCGTTCAGAAGTTACAATTTTCTATGGTTTCTATGGTTCTGGTCATGCGATCTGGACAAAATTTCACATGTAGCTTGAACACCCCATTTTCTATTCGAGTGCAAAATCTCATCTCGATCAAATCTGTTATTTTCAAGTTATCAGGGGAACAAAACTTCGAACGGCCATATTCAGGTCATTTCGTCACGATGTCTGTATTTATCGAATTTTGAACTGAAAATGTACCGATACACGATAACTCTCGAACGGATCGACTTGAAATTTTCAGTGCGGGTTCAGTTCCCAAATGCCGAGGTTAAGTTCGTTAATGGGCAGAATTCCACCAGGTAAATATGGCCATTCCAAGTTTTGTTTTTCTGATTACTCCATAATTACACATTCGACCGAGATGAAATTTTGCACTCAGATGGAGAATGTCGTGTTCGAGATACTCACAAAATTTAGTCTAGATCGCATGGCCGGAACCATAGAAAACATAGAAAATTATAACTTTGTAATGGAAAGGCCTAGGAACTTGAAATTTCCAGGACAGGTGTGGATCTCGAATGTCGCGGTCACGTTCATCAATGAGCAAAACTAGACTAGGGTTTCCGTAAATATGGTCGTTTGAAATTAAGTTTTTTTTGATAATTTCAAACCTACGGATTCGATCTTGACGAAATTTTTTATTTTGATGGAGAATGATATATTCAAAATTTCCAGTCCCTAGGCGTTTCCGTTCAGAAGTTACAATTTTCTATGGTTTCTATGGTTCTGGTCATGCGATCTGGACAAAATTTCACATGTAGCTTGAACACCCCATTTTCTATTCGAGTGCAAAATCTCATCTCAATCAAATCTGTAGTTTTCAAGTAATCAGGGAACAAAACTCTGAACGGCCATATTCACGGAACCCCTGATGGAATTTGGCCCATTAACGAACTTAACCGAGGCATTTGGGATCTGAACCTACACTGAAAATTTCAAGTCTCTAGGTTGATCCGTTCGAGAGTTATCGTGCTTACGGCCGGACGGCCGGACGGACGGACAGACTCGAATTTTCCGACGGATTCGTCATCAGTGAGTCGAACATAGTCGATTGAGACCATTTTCGGCTCAAAATTCGAAAAATTCAGACATCGTGACGAAATGATATAGCCCTCGTGTAAGTTGTACGAGCGCTCAAAAAGAAAAAATGAAGACAGGAAGAGGACAATTTCAATTCATTATTGTAAATATTCACTTCCCTAGAAGGGTTTAGATGTGAAGAAACTGTATATATTTCTTTGATTTGTATTTGGTTGACTCGACGTGAATGACCGGCCAGTGAATAGGTATCACATGACGCGGTACAGAGTATAGGTGAAATGTAGAACATATGTTCGATGAGTTGGTTTACATTTCATATCAGATCATATTATAGAGATTGGAATTAGTGAATTCAAGAATAGACTTCAATTGTCGTTTCTTTATTTAGAGGTAAGAGAATTTGTAAATAGTTATGAATATCCTTGTAGTAAATACAATAAATTCTTTATTTATAGAGCAACACATTGAAGGTCACTTCATCCACTTAATTCCAAAAGAAGAATTGAAAGATGAATCTTATACAGGGTGTTTCATTGGTAAAAGAAAATATATAAAAGGCGGATAGAAGGCACCGAAAGGAATCTAGATATACCACATTTATTGGCTCTGACTGTCTCTGTAACCGAGATACAGGATGTTTTATGAATTTCGCACATTTCTTCTTGATGTCATGACAAACGAAACACCAAGTATATTTTCTTGATATTTGTCACACATGAATATTATAATCACCCAATAACCACTGGAAATTGGAAGACGAATACGGAAAACAAACTGAACAAGAAACAAAAATTACGAAAAGCACTGCCGTGAAGGCAGGAGCTTTTGAGCGCTCGTACATGCACCTTGTAGGCAGATTCGCATTTTCCAGTTTTAGAAATCAATTGAAGGAATTTTTGACTGCTGTCAAAAAAATTCTGAAACTTAGGCGAAACTCCAGACTTCATGTCGGTGCTTCAGCTGATCAATTTTTTTCCGATAATTCGCTAGAATTTTCCACGGTATCTATGGTCTTGGTGATGCGATCTGGACAAAATTTTGCACGTAGTTTGAATACATTACACCTGAGCTAGGTGCATAATTTCATTCCAATCCGATCGGTAGTTTCGAAACTATCAGGAAAAAAATATTTTGAACGGCCATATTTACGGAACCCCTAGTCTAATTTTGCTCATTGATGAACGTGACCGTGAAATTTGCGATCCAAACCCACCCTGAAAATTTCAAGTTCCTAGGCCTTTCCGTTCAAAAGTTAGAATTTTCTATGGTTTCTATGGTTCTGGTCATGCGATCTGGTCAAAATATTGCTTCAATATATCATTCTCGATTAAAATACAAAATTTCATCTCGATCGAATCCGCAGTTTCGAATTTATCGAGAAAACAAAATTTCAAACGACCGTATTTACGGAACCCCTTGTATAATGTTGCTCACGTTCATCTACGTGATCACGACATTCGAGATCCACACCTATCCTGAAAATTTCAAGTCCCTAGGCGTTTCCGTTCAAAAGTTACAATTTTCTATGGTTTCTATGGTTCTGGTCATGCGATCTGAACAAAATTTCACATGTAGCTTAAACACCTCATTCTCCATTTGAGTGCAAAATTTCATCTCGATCAAATTTGTAGTTTTCAAGTAATCAGGGAAACAAAACTTTGAACGGCCATATTTACGGAACCCCTGGTGGAATTTGGCCCATTAACGAACTTAACCGAGCCATTCGGGAACTGAACCCACACTGAAAATTTCAAGTCTCTAGGTTGTTCCGTTCGAGAGTTATCGTGCTTACGGCCGGCCGGACGGCCGGACGGCCGGACGGACAGACTCGAATTTTCCGACGGATTCGTCATCAGTGAGTCGAACATAGTCGATTGAGACCATTTTCGGCTCAAAATTCGAAAAATACAGACATCGTGACGAAATGATATAGCCCTCGTGTAAGTAGTACGAGCGCTCAAAAATGGAGGAAAAGTATAATTCGAACAGCTTGCTGGAACATAATGTCGTGGAATACCAAAGACAGCGAGATACTTTTGGAAATGGAACAACACAAAATAGATATATGTGCGCTATCAGAAACTAAACGCAAAGGTAAGGTAACCATTAAAATACCAAACTATGTGTTAATATATAGCGGTGTCGACAAACACAAAAGGGCCACAGCCGGAGTGGGGCTGCTTATAGCCGAAAAATACGAACACCTTATACAAGACATACACTACGTAAATGAAAGAATTCTTAAAGTAGCACTGAATGTAGGAACAGGAAATCTTAACCTTATCAGTGTGTATGCTCCAGACATTAGCAAGAGCAAAGAAGAGAAAGAGACATTCTACGCAAATCTAGAAAATGAGCTAGGAAACATACCATCAAATGAAAAACTACTCATAATGGGCGATCTAAATGCCAGAATCGGGAATAGTGTATTGCCTGGAATAAAGCACAAATTCAACGAGGACCACATCAATGAAAACGGAGAAGCATTAATAGACCTGTGCGCACGCTATAACATGAGAATAAACAATACTTTTTTTAAACATAAACCCCAGCACAAAATTACATGGCAGAACACTAGAGGCCAAAACTCAACAATAGACTATATAATATCGAACAGAGCCATACATCCGACCCAAATATTAGACACAAAAAGCCTGACTTCAGCTAATATAGGATCCGACCACTTTCTAGTCGTTTGTAAAATGCGGATGATCATACAAAAGAAAAAGATACTAGATAATACAACTAAGGAAAAAATAAACATAGAATCCATCGGAAACCCAACAACAAAGGCACTATACCAAGCCCGTCTAACTCAGAAAATCGAATCAAACACCATCATCCAGCAGGACGACACAGAGAGGTGCTGGGAAAGGATAAAAACAAACATTACCGACGCAGCTGTCGAGGCTCTAGGTCTGAGAAAAATAGGAGTTCATAAAAATTCTCGAAACAAGCAATGGTATACACCGGAGGTAAAAGCTCTTGCTAGGGAGAAACGCGAGGCTTACTTAAGATATAGGAACAACCAGATACCAGAAGAGAAGAATCGTTATATTGAAACAAGAAACCGAGTCAACACAGAAATCAGAAACATAAAACGAAATTACTGGGAAAGGTTCACCTGCGAAATCGAACATGACTTGTACGGAGCACAAAGGAAAGTATGGGGAATGTTGAAAAGAAGGAAACTTGACATCGTAGAATACGCACAAACACAACAAATTGATGAGTCTCACTGGAAAGCCTATTTCGAACAACTGTACGCTGATGGCACCGAAGAGGAAGATGGGAAAGACAATGAGGCAGAAAGTGAATATACCGAAGAGTGTCCCGTAATACCCGAAGAAGCAACTATAGAAATGGCAAAAAAGATTAAGAACAGGAAAGCGCCTGGACTAGACAATATATCGAATGAGCTATTAAAATACGGAGGTCAAAAATTGATGGTAGAACTAACAAAGCTATTTAACAAAATATTAACATCCAAAAAAGTCCCACATGATTGGAAAAAGAGTATAACTATTCCAATATTCAAGAAAGGCGACAAGAAGTCTCCAGAGAACTATAGAGGCATAACCCTACTCAGCTCAGTCATGAAGCTCTTCACGAAGATCATAGAAGCAATGATAAGCGAATATGTAAATATATCGGAAGAACAACAAGGTTTCAGAAAAAATCGGTCTACTATAGATGCTATTTTCATAGTCAGGCAAGTAGTGGAAAAGGCTATAGAATACGGAAAGCCCGCATATATGTGCTTTATAGACCTCACCAAAGCGTTCGATAGAGTGAGACTAAGTGATGTAGTTGATATTCTTGGAAAAAAAAATGTGCCGAAAACTATAAAAGATATCATAAGACAACTCAATCACAATACGTCTACCCACATTGTAGTCAATCAAAACCTGACAGAGGAAATAAAGACACCAACAGGAATTCGACAAGGAGACTCTTTAAGCCCCCAACTCTTTAATCAAATCATGGACGAACTAATAAAGCACGTTAACACTATAAAGGGAGGATATACACTAACAACAGGCAAAATAAAAATTATTTGTTTCGCCGATGATGCCCTAATTGTAGCAGAGAACGAAGACGATTTGCAACGGCTCCTATACGGATTCTATGTAAAAGCCAAATATTTCAACATGGAAGTATCCATCAAAAAAACCAAAACCCTCGTCGTCTCGAAAGAACCAGTCAGATGTAAGCTTTCTCTAGACAATAACATTATCGAACAAGTTATGTCATTCGACTACCTAGGCATACAGATCACCTCAAGTCAAGATAGAACGAATGAAGTGAATGGACAAGCCAATAAAGCCAGCCGAATCTCAGGTGCACTGCGGGACATCATCTGAAATAACACTTTTATGAATAAAAAGGCGAAAGTTAAGATATACAAAACCTGTGTTAGACCGGTATTGACATACGCTATAGAAACAAGAGCTGACAACAAAAAAACGAAAAATATCCTTCGAACAACGGAAATGAAAATACTCAGAAACATCTCAGGCTACACATTAAGGGACAGAAAAAGAAACACAGATATAAGGCACGGATGTGAGGTAGAAGACATTGTCAGGTGGGGACGTAAACGTAGAAGAGCCTGGAATGATCATGTGGATAGAATGGCTGGAGGAAGGCTAGCCAAAATCGCTAGGGATGGTAGACCACTTACACGACGCCCCTTGGGAAGACCTCCAAAGAGATGGATAGAATCGTGGTCCTCAATATCTCAGGAGAACTGAAGGTTGGAAAATACAGGCCTAAGGCCTACTATATGTGGAAGAAGAAGAAGAACCACTAGGAAAATCCAGGTCCGGGTTAACAAAAAATTATAAAACGATTGTATCCTTGAAACAACACCCTGTATATCGCGATTTTGAAAATTCGTTTACATATTCGAAAAAAGCATAAAAAACTAAACTGAAACGTCTGCTTCAAATTTTTGCTCAGATAAGTTTTTCTCCACGAATCTTCAACTCGAAAGTCTAATTTTCAAGAACGTGGATACCAAAGAGTGGTTTCAAGTGACCTACTATAATATACTGGCAGACCCGGCCACGCCTTGCTGTGGCTAAAGTATACGTTGAATTAAATTGTAGTGAAATATTCAATAAAGTGGAATTATTATTATTACTAACCCTATCCTAACCCTTTTTTTTCGGGCAGTGACAAGAAATCTGTTGCCAGATTCAATCACGACCCGTGTCGTGAGATATGTCGGTTTGGCTTGATGTTGTTGCCGGCCGAGTAAAAAAAAAAACAACTTGGGGAAATGCGAGGACCACCGGAAAAGACATCTCGGTCCGTACTTCGATGATACCCGATGAATAGCAGTCCTGTCTCTTTTATCCTCATATCTCCTGTCACAAAGCCGTAAACGCCTTCATGCTGTATCATTTTCTCTATTATATACTCAACTGGTGGTAAGCGGCCTATCTTTTCAATTAGTTCGTTCCTTTACTCCGTCTGAGGCAGTGCTTCGGGTCGTCTACAACGTGGCATGCACGACAGATCATCCCTTCCTATCCTCATAGTAAAGGTACCATAAGATCCATGCCCTGTCATAAATTGAGTAAAATAGTACCCGGTCGTTTTATTCTC
Source organism: Aphidecta obliterata (assembly GCA_963966015.1). Taxonomy (NCBI): domain Eukaryota; kingdom Metazoa; phylum Arthropoda; class Insecta; order Coleoptera; family Coccinellidae; genus Aphidecta; species Aphidecta obliterata. The sequence goes on from OZ014431.1 coordinate 31,305,724, forward strand.
ACATTTGATCCACTGCTTCAAATTCCTGATCAGCCTGCGCGTCCAAGCGGCATTTTGCCCTCCACCATCTCATCTCTCCTGCCATTTTCTCAGTGTCCTCCCTCCTGCCATTAGGATTGCCAGATGTCCGGTTTTAGATCGGACAGTTCGGTTTTTTCCATGTTTGTCCGGTCGAAAAAATTTGGGTGAACCGGACAGAAGATTGTCCGGTTTTTTAATTTCGCGCGATATTTTGCATGCCATCCAACAATATTGTTTGTAGTTACGTAGATTGATATCGCGCACCTCACTTCCCCTACTCCTCTACTGTCCTTTGTTCTCCAAAGTGTTTTTTTTTTCACTTGAAGGCAATTCCATTGATATGAGGTGCATTTTTTTCAGAATTTATTGCAAATTGTGCAGTTTGTCTATAGTATTCTTGTATCCTACGCTTTTGAGGAATGAATCTTGGGCGTTATGGGAAATCTAAGGAATGATGGAAGGAATCGTCTCGCTGTTGACACTGTAAAAAGTGAATTGTGTGTTTACTTTAATATAAAAGCTAGCACTGAATTCAAGGATGCCATCTGAAGCAGCAATGAACCATTGCCGAAATCAGTTTCATCAAATGCTAAGTACATAAAGATGTAGTATGTTAGCTTTTTCGCCATTTTCCGTAATATATCATATGAAATAATAAAAAATGAAAATTTGTCCGGTTTTTTCCTCAAATACAACTGGCAACCCTACCTGCCATACGTCGATTGCCTGGTAGTTCTCCTCCTATGGTATAAAGGAAGCACCATTAGGTCAATTGGTGGGAAGCCAGCAATCAATTGGACAGCCTCCGCCGACACAAATCTGTATGCCGAAGCTACCCTTATCTCTCAAGTTAACTGCACACAGTTCGCAGAATAAATTCAATCACATAAATATTTGACAACCAATAAATATGACAATCATTTTTATCACTGACATTATTCTACATTCTTGACAGTTACGAATTCTATGAACATTCTGTATTATTCAGTTCCAAATTTCTTCAGTTTTAGGAAAGATCCAGAAACTTGGCATCACTTCTCGCACGATATCGCTAGGGTTGACAGATCGGTGTAGTTGATGATTGATTGATTGTATGTTTTCGACTCACAAATATCATTACGGCTCGCTCACACCAAACCCGTCATCGGCCGAATTTTGCTCGGGCGACGACGGCCGATCGAATCAAACACTTGTGAAAGAAAGAGAGCGCGCACACCAACCCGACCGTCATCGTCCGATGACGCCCGACAACGGTCGATTGACTGTCGAATCCGAATTTGATGGGATTTCTCGCCGATATCGGCCGACGTCTGCAGTGCAAATTGAGTAAATTATTCATATTTTAATTCAATCGTGTTGATATCTTTTCAAACGAGTATGGATATTGAAAAATAATTAGTTGTGTTCATAATAGACCAACCCTGTGGGATAAACATTCAAGAAATTATAATAATCTAGATGTTTCGAAACGGTTATGGGCTGAAGTTGCATCCGCAACGCACGATGTCGGCACAAGTCCACGGTTGCAGTGTGAGCACATACATATCCGAGTTACTCGTCCGGGCATCTCTGTCCGCCATCGGCCAACAAAATCGGTTTTGGTGTGAGCGAGCCGTTGTCGTGGATTCGAGCCCCATGTTGCCGCGTGGATAATTATCAGTCTTTGTCATGAATAATAAACAATCAATTTGTAATAATAGACCAGGCAATAGAGCAGAGAAAGGGTCATTCTGTGACAAAAATCGTAGAAGAAAACCGCTTGTGGGGAGTTACGTGGATGTTCAGTGATATGTTTTCGACTCACAAATATCATTACGGCTCGCTCACACCAAACCCGTCATCGGCCGAACTTTGCTCGGGCGACGACGGCCGAACTCGGCCGATCGAATCAAACACTTGTGAAAGAAAGAGAGCGCGCACACCAACCCGACCGTCATCGTCCGATGACGCCCGACAACGGCCGATTGACTGTCGAATCCGAATTTGTTGGGATTTCTCGCCGATATCGGCCGACGTCTACAGTGCAAATTGAGTAAATAATTCATATTTTAATTCAATCGTGTTGTTATCTTTTTAAACGAGTATGGATATTGAAAACATAATAAGTTGTGCTCATAAAAGACCAACCCTGTGGGATAAACATCCAAGAAATTATAATAATCTACATGTTTCGGAACGGATATGAGCTGAAGTTGCATAGGCAACGCACGATGTCGGCACAAGTACACGGTTTCAGTGTGAGCACATACATATCCGAGTTACTCTTCCGGGAAGTTCTGTCCGCCATCGGCCGACAAAATCGGTTTTGGTGTGAGCGAGCCGTTACTTTTCTTGTAATTGCGAAGAAACACAAAAAAAAACGGTGTTTTTTTAGTTTTTTGCTTGTAAAATCTGAACCAATGGAGCGGTGCTAATACTTTCAGAAGACGAATTGTAGAGAATGAAAAGATGAAAAAAATGAGTGCTAGTGCAACTCAATCGGGTCATCATTACCGGAGGAAAGCCAGAAAAACCGTGAAAATCAGCGTTTTTTCAAATCCTCATAACTCGGCCAATTTCGAAGTTGTAGCGCTGGCTTTCCAAAAAGACCAGGCAATAGAGCAGATAAAGGGTCATTCTGTGGCAAAAATCGTAGAAAAAAACCGCGAGTGGGGGGTTACTTGGGGTGGTCCGTGGATGTTTAGTGATATGTTTTCGACTCGCAAATATAATTACTTTTCTTGTAATTGCGAAAAAACACCTGAAAAAACGGTGTTTTCTTAGTTTTTTGCTTATAAAATCTGAACTAATGGAGCGGTGCTGATATTTTCGCAAGACGAATTGTAGAGAATGGAAAGAGATGAGATTGGGGGCTAGTGCAACTCAATCGGGTTATCATTACCGGAGGAAAGCCGGAAAAACCATAAAAATCAGCGTTTTTTTCAAAACTTCATAACTCGGCCAATTATGAAGTAGTAGCTCTGGCTTTCCGAATGAGAGTAGTGGTTAATAGGTACTTCAAGTGCGCCCAATCCGGACGTTTTCGGATAAACAGTTTTTGCGTAATTCGATTTGAATTATTTTAGGTACTATTTTCCGGAAGAGCTGGATGCGTCCGAAGTTTTCCGATTTCAATTCACAAAATTTTGATTTTGAAAGAAGAACTATAATACTACAAAACGGCAATTTTTATTTTTCGTTAAAATGTTTCGAAATAGGTGAAAAATACGTGGAAACATGACCGAAACCGGCTCAGTGCCCCATCTGGGACGGATAGTGGGGGTTGCCGGCAGACGCGGGGAACCAAAATCGTGCTGGGGTCGGGCGCGAATATTTACGTATATACCCCCACTACTTGACTGCAATCGTCTGATTTTGGTCATGTTTGCATGCTTTTTTCACCTATTTTGCAACATTTTAAAGAGAAATCAAGATTGTCGTTTTGTAGTACTATACTTTTACTTTCGAAATTCGTTTTGTAAATGAAAATCGGAAAACTACCTACGCATCCAGCTCTTCCGGAAAATAGTGCCTCAAATAGTTCAAATAGCAATTACGCAAAAACTATCTATCCGACAACGTCCGGATTGTGCACACTCAAAGTACCTAATAGCCACTACTTTCATCCTGAAAACCAGCGCTACAACTTTGGAATTGGCCGAGTTATGGAGTTTTGGAAAAACTCTGATTTTTACGGGTTTTCCGGCTTTCCCCCGGTAATGATAAACCGATTGCATTGCACTAGCACTCATTTTCTTTGTCTTTTCATTCTCTACAATTCGTCTGTTGAAAGTATCAGCACCGCTTCATTGGTTCAGATTTTACAAGCAAAAAAACTAAAAAAACACCGTTTTTTTGGTGTTTCTTCGCAATTACAAGAAAAGTAATAATAATTGCGAGTCGAAAACATATCACTAAACATTCACGGACCACCCTAAGTAACCCCCCACTCGCGGTTTTCTTCTACGATTTTTGTCTTGAAAAAATCTCTATTGCCTGGTCTAAAATGAAAGTAGTGGTTAATAGATACTTCAAGTGTGCATAACCCAGACGTTTTCCGATAAATAGTTTTTGCGTTATTGCGATTTGTATTATTTAAGGCACTATTTTCCGGAAGAGCTGGATGCGTCGGAAGTAGTCCGATTTCAATTTACAAAACGGATTTTGAAAGAAGTATAGTACTACAAAACGGCAAACTTGATGTTACGTTGAAATGTTGCAAAATAGGTGAAAAATACGTGGAAACTGACAAAAACCGGCTCAGTGCCCCATCTGGGACGGATAGTGGGGTTACCCGGCAGACGCGGGGAACCAAAATCGCGCTGAGGCCGGGCGCGAATATTTACATATATACCCCCACTACTTGACTGCAATCGAGCATTCGGCTGATTTTGGTCATGTTTGCATGCTTTTTTCACCTATTTTGAAGCATTTTAACGAAAAATCAAGAATGCCTTTTTTTAGTACTATACTTCTTCTTTCAAAATCCGTTTTGCAAATTGAAAACGGACTACTTCCGACGCATCCAGCTCTTCCGGAAAATAGTGCCTTAAAAAATTCAAATCGCAATTACACAAAAACTATTTATCGGACAACGTCCGAGTTATGCACACTCAAAGTATCTTTTGACCACTGGCTTTTCAAATAGAAAAGCCAGCGCTACAACTTCGAACTTGGCCGAGTTATGAGGATTCAAAAAAACGCGGATTTTCACGGTTTTTCCGGCTTTCCTCCGGTAATGATGACCTGATTGAGTTGCACTAGCACCCATTTTTTTCATCTTTTCATTCTCTACAATTCGTCTGGTGAAAGTATTAGCACCGCTCAATTGGTTCAGATTTTACAACCAAAAAATTAAAAAAACACCATTTTTTTTGGTTTTTCTTCGCAATTACAAGAAAAGTAATGATATTTGCGATTCGAAAACATATCTCTGAATATCCACCGACCACCCCACGTAACTCCCCACTCGCGGTTTTCTTCTACGATTTTTGTCACGAAAAAATCTCTATTGCCTGGTCTATAAGAAAATATTGCAACTTTAAATTGAGATATAAACTATCCTATCTTGTAAGTTGGATCAAACTGCACAGAGTGTGCATATATTTGATTGAAATCGGTTCAGTATTTTAGGAGACCATTCCGGACAAACAGCGTGACACGTAATTTCTATATACAGGGTGTTTCATTGGTAAATGTACATACGTTAACCTGAGGTAGAGCTACTATAGACGAGTCCAAAAAACCAATATGTGATTTATGTATTAACCAATATTTTCGATTGCGTATAACTTCTGAACCATCCAATATAATCGATTGATATTTGGAACGTAAAACACACTTCCACGGTTGAATCGATTCATCTTTGAACTGATCAAAAAATCCAGGTCCGTATTAGAAAAATATGGGACTTTTCGCAAGCTGAGATTCTTCTGTATGAAGGAATATTGGAATTTGATTAGAATATTCGGATAGAGCAGAGCATTTTCGATGCGGAACAGTAGATTTCAATGTCCCACATGCCATTTGACCCATCAAAATTTTTGTCGAAAGATTTGATTCGATAGTAAAATTCCACATACTTTACAAAAATGTCGTACATTGAAATTGAATTCGAAAGATCGCCCGTTGGACTGATGGAACATTTGTTTTTTTTTTTCATATTCCGTTGAATAATTTCAGGAATTTTTCAGAAAGTTATGGATTTTGAATAATTCATTCAAAACGATCAACAGTAGAAAAATAAATAAACAAGTAAGTAAACAAATAAAACATTCGAAATAAATCATAAAAATTGCCACCGTTTTGCACAATTCACATATTTGCTCATTTCGAATTATGTTTTATAGCCTTTTTGATCATTTCTGGATCATTCAGGATCTTATTGCAGGCAACTTGCAGGAGAATCTCCTCACTTCCAATCTCATACTCTTATACTAAAGCTTTCAAATATCCCCATAGGAAATAATAGATAGGATTGAAATCTGGTGATCTAGGAGGCCATGCATGTGGTCCACCTCTGCCTATCCACATATTTGGAAAGATCTGTTCCAAAAAATTACTGACAGTAACCCTAAAATAAAGTGGAGCCCCATCATGCTGTAAATACATTCCTGCAATGTCGTATCTTCCAGTAGTACAGGCAGACACATGAAATCCTAGTACAAATTCTCAATCAACGTATGGTGTGGAGTTTATAATAATCGATTGATTTGGCCTCACATTCTGCCAAGACGGCTTACGGGTGATATTTATTTGGATTTCCTTCAAAATCATCTGCCTGTACTACTCGACGGTACGAACATTGCAGCAATGTATTTTCAGCATGATGGGGCTCCACCTTACTTCAGAGTTATTGTCAGGAACTTTTTGGAACAGAACTTCCCAAATATGGTGGATAGGTAGAGGTCTACCGCATGCATGGCCCCATAGATCACCAGATTTCAATCCTTTTGATTATTTCCTGTGAAGATATTTGAAATCGTTAGTATAAGCGTCTGAGATTGGAAGTGAGGATATTGGCATTCAACGAATCGAAGTTGCCTGATATTAGATCCGTTATGATCCAGAAATTACCAAAAAGGCTATTAGACATAATTTGAAAAGAGAAAAGATATGTATCGAGCAGAACGGTGGCATTTTCGAGCAATTTTAATGATTTATTTCAAATGAAATACTTACTTACTCACTTACTTACTCATTTGTTTATTTATTTTTTCACTGTAGATCATTTTGAATGAATTATTGAAAATCCATAATCTTCTGAAAAATTCTTGGAATTATTTATTGAAATATGAAAAAAATACAAATTTTTCATCAGTACAACAGACAATTTTTTTGAATTCGATCTCAATGTACTACATTTTTGTGAAGAAAGTGAAAATTCAATATCGAATTAAATTTTTCAACAAAAATTTTGATGGGTCAAATGTCGTGCGGGACACTGAAATCTACTGATCCCTATCGAAAATTCTCGGCTCTTTCCGAATATTTTGATCAAATTACAATATTCCTTCATGCAGGGTGTTGAATATCAACTTGCGAAAAGTCCCATATTTTTCTGATACGGACCTGGATATTTTGATCAGTTCAAAAATAAATCGATTCAACCATGGAACTTTGTTTCACGTTCCAAATATAAATTGATTATACTGGATGGTTCAGAAGTTATAAGCAATTGAAAATATTGGCGAATACATAAATCACCCTGTATCTCGGCTCTGAAGTTGATTAGACCTATCATATTTAAGTTTTTTGGACTCTTCTAGGGTAGCTCTATCTCAGGTTAACGTATGTACATTTTCCAATGAAACACCCTGTATAAAGATAATCAAAACTTAAATTCCCAATTATTTTAACATTACTAAATTATCATTAAATACATTGGTCATCCTTTTTATAGCGACATAACTACTCGTTGTGTATTTTCCAGGTAGGTAAAAAGTAACGCCGTGTATGCACATTTATAATCATCAAAATTGATATGCAATCCAAATTCAACTACTTTACTAATAAAATATTGGAAAATAATATTTAAGTGGTATTCAAGCAATATCAATTTTGATAATTAGATATGTACAAACAGTTAATTTTTTCTTCAAAATACAATTACCTGGAAAATAAACAATGGGTTGGTGTGTAGCTAAAAAAGGGAAACCAATGTATATTTATTTATTTATTCACAAGGAACACAGGTAACCCAATAGGTACCCAAAACAGTGTTCACAAATTAACAGTACAAAAAATTAACAAAAGTGCCTTATTTCTAATTCCTAATATATATCTATCAATAAGCTGACAATTGGAAGAAAAAAATAACGGATATAGAGCCAGAGCTGAGGCAATTCAACAGCGGGATAGAAAAGACCTTTTGAGTGAATTTTTCAAGGTTTTTTCGATTCAGAAAAATACATCGATTTGATCCTTCAGATTATTGCAGTGACGTAGCATCCTGGAAATAGGGGAATTTTTCGCGCTGTTGGAGTGCGCTGGGGGTAAATAGAAGGTTTCTGGCCACCTAGATCTTCGAATTGGCGCATACAAGTAAATCAACCCAGTGATGTCTTGAGGGTCCACACGATTGCTCAATAACTAGATAACAACAACATCGCCAACAACTCTGCGATCACCGAGGCTTATCATATTAAAGTACCTCAATCTAGTGGAGTAGTTCCTGGGATCTCCCCGAGTCAGACTCAAGTTGTATCGGTACCCTAAAGTGCGAAGGAATCTTCTTTGAATTTTCTCGAGACGGTTTATGTATACGTCGTAATTGGGATTCCATACACAGGAGGCAAAATTAAGTCTACTGAAAACGTAATTATAGTAGAGAACAATTGCAGTTCTTCGGTCAGAAAGCCATTGGCTCTGTCTCAGTATAAATCCTAATGTCACGTTACGGGATGAGGTAACATGGTCGATATGTAAATCGAATTTGAGCTTACAATCAAATACATCTCCCAGATCTTCTACATGAGTTGAACGACTAAGCACTACGTCTTGAATTGAGTAGGGAAAGAGAATAATATTTTTATTTCTTGTAGAAGAAATCACCTGACATTTACTCAAGTTCAGGATGAGCCCTCTCTGAAGGGTTATACAATCGTTATAGTCTTTTATTCTGAAATAAATTTCGAGGTCGTCGGCAACGAGGAGTATTTTACAGGTATTGAAATACTTTATAATATTGTTTATATATATATATATCAAATAAGAGTGGACCCAGATGAGATCCTTGAGGCACCCCTGAAGTCGCTGCGAAATACCGAGATTTGAATCCCTCCACTGAAACATATTGAGATCTTTTATTCAAGTAGGATACGAACCAACGTAAAAGGGCACCGCAAACCCCAACCTCCTTCAACCTGGTGATCAGCAATTGAATATTTATTTTATCGAAGGCTTTGCTAAAATCAGTGTAAACAGCGTCGACCTGAATGCCTTTATCTAAACTCACAAGAAGGTATTCAGTGAAAGTAATTAAATTAGTCTCAATGGAACGTCCTTCGGAAAATCCATGTTGTTCGGGAATTATTCGAGATTGAACAAAATGAAGGAGGTGGGGATACACAATTGATTCGAATATTTTACCAAAAATACAAAGTTTACTGATAGGTCTATAATTGTTTATAAATTTTTTTTTGCCTGATTTGTAAATAGAAACTATAGTTGCCTCCTTCCATTTCTTCGAAACACCCCTGTTTTCAATGATGTATATTATAGTTAGGGGGATAGAAAGTGCTTCACTACTGTTTCGAATAAAACAACTAGGTATCAAATCGGGTCCTGCACCCTGGTTGACATTCAACGAATTAAGTCTCATTTCCACATCGCTGACGTCGATTTCAATTCCACTAAGAAAGTAGTTGAGTTCATCAGGAATATCAGTATCACTCAATTTATTTTTTTTATTGTGGAAATGTGGTTGGGCATACACACTTTCGGAGTATTCAGCAAATAGATCGCTTATTTGTTGCCCTCCATTTACTATTTTATCCTAGAATGACACAGAGTTAGGACAACCGGAAACTTTAGTTTTGACGGAAAAAAAGGTTGAAAAACCTCCTAGAATCAATTTGAATTTCATTTTCAGTTAAATTTTTATACTTCATAAAATCCTTTTCAATGTTATTTTTGCATAAGGACCGTAATGTCTTGAATTCAACTTCATCCGCTATATTCTTATAAATCTTCCACCTTTTGTGTATTTTATTTTTACGTTTGATCAGTTTATTTGATTGACAAAATAAATAGGAAGGGAATTTTTTCCTTACTTTGAACTTCGGAACACAACTCAATAATATCGTAAAAAAAATCGCAAAAAGTCTCGACATCAGAATCCACATCACTGCAATCTAACAACTCAGGCCATGGTATTCCAAGCAATGTTCGATTGATGAAGTCATAATCGGCATTTTGAAATTGAAAAAGTATTCATCCGATTTCTTCAAAGATTTGGTATTTTCAAACTCCAGCAGAAACTCTAGCGCTGGATGGGGTTTATCCTCCGGGACAGAGGAGAATCACATTTCTGAACATTATTCACTGCATAACTATTACAGAAAATTAAATTTAGTGTTTTTCCATTACTATTTTTTTATTGGTATTGAATTGTAATGACTCTAGAAAAGATAAAGTATCTATATAATGATGATTTAGTAATTTTGAAATAATTATGGATTCAATAGTTTCGATAATATAGTATTGAAAGTCACTATTAACCACTCTTTGGTATCCACGTTTTCAAAAACTTTACTTTTGAGTTGAAAATGTGTGGAGTAAAACTGTCTGCGCAAAAATTTGAAGCCGACCTTTCAGTTTAGTTTTTTATGCTCTTTTCACATATGTAAACGAATTTTCAAAATTTCGATATACAGTGTTGTTACAAGGATACAATCGTTTCATAATTTTTTGTGGACTAGGTCCTTGATTTTTATTGTGGTTATTGGGTGATCAATTTGAGCTTCAAATAAAAAAATGTGTGCCAAATATGAAGAAAATATACCGAGTGGTTCGTTTCTTATGACCTCAAGAAGAAATGTGCAAAATTCATAAAATACCTGTATCTCGGTTACAGAGACAGTCAGAGCCAATAAATGAGGCATATCTAGATCACCTTCGGTGCCCTCTATCCGCCTTTTATGTATTTCCGTTTCCCAATGAAAAACCCTGTATAAGCTTTGAGAGATCATTGTATTGAAAATCTAGTTTTTTTTTGCTGAACACTTCAAGTACAGGTGAATTGTGGATTATTTGTTCCTCAATGAATATAATTAGGGACCTTCAGAATACGCTGAATAATTTTGAAGGTTTTCCAAGATATATTATTTTCATGTCTGACGTGTTAGGAAATTTTGAATTCATTTCTGGTACCGCCCTCACAATACTACTCGGGCCCTTCGTTACTCGCGTGGTTTACGATTCTAGACCAGGCCTATTCGAACGATGTTCATCAGTGAACTATTTCCATTGTACATAGGTACCTACCTACGTTTCAGTAGCTAATAATAATTTAAGTAGGGTCAAGTGGTGTAAAAACGAGACACTTTTTAAATCTTTCCATTTTTTCATTATAAGGAGTAGTCCAAACGGTTAAGGTGCAGCCCTGTTATGCAATTATTTCAATTTTTTCACTTAGTTTTTTTCTGCTTCAGGTGATAAAGCAGTCCTTCTTTCCCGAGTAGTCAAAGTATAAGCTCTTCGCCGTTTTAATACCGATTTATCAATTTCGAATTTAATGCTGGCCTCACGAAATGTTAACTCGCCTCTCTGAATCAACTTCAACGCTTTTTTTATATCTTCTTCAGTGTACGGTCGTCCTTCCTCGACATAAGCCTTTGGCATCCTCACTTTTCACCGTCTCCTTTTTTACCCAATGTTGTCTCGTTTTTCGACCAGCACTTGTCTCGTTTTTTGCCTTTATTTCTGATGGACCACAAGCACAAACGCGACAAAATATGGCAATGTACTAAATTCGCCTTCAATACAACGCGATATAGTACGGGGATACGGCTAACGCCGAAGGTACCAGACTTCGAACGTACGCGCTATCAGGAAAGTTTTCAGTCGCCGCCGTAAATTTTCTAGGTAACCTTTTGCAGTTTTTAGTGGTGCAATTTTTTAAAGCATTGGTTTTATTTTTTCACAACTTTTCAATATGGGAAAATATAATGGGGATATTAAACTTCTTTTATGAGTTTTTTTCATTTTAATTGAATGTATATTAGTACGATTTGTACTGTTGTCTCGTTTTTACACCACTTGACCCTATATAGAGAATCAATGTATTCTTGACAGTGTCAGCGAGCTGAAATGGAAGTGAATAAATCTAGAGTACGACTGGTCTACGATTGTAGACCCCGCGACTGTTTACTTTACACTTTTCTGTTCGAGTCAGATTAGTTGAAAGCAATTATTTTTATTGTTAAAAGGGTAACCAGTATATGCCTGACGCTAAAAGAAGGCGTTCTCAGACCATTTCAACAAAACAATGTTGCCAGAAATACCCTTCGCTGACCAATAGTTGTTTCATGATTCATTGAACATTTCTGGTATGAATGCTTTATGCGTATTCAAGGCGTATCACCCTGTAGAAACAGAATTCCGAAATGAATTTTTAGAAAATTGTGCATGGAAACTGATCAAACTACAAAAAGAGTTAAGATGAACAGTCCTACAATCTACCATTTCAGAAATGAGGTTCGGCGCTCGGCATCTGTTAAGTGTAAGTAAGGTCGTACCAGCTCTACCTGAAAGGTCGCAAAATTATGTTGGACGTTGTTTTATATATGCCTAGAGCTGATGAGAAATCCACATGAAAATATTGTACCAATTACAACAGGTATGCGTGTAAAAATCACATGAAGGAAATATGTGTCACTTGTGTGATTGAATAAAAATAGCCTTCTTTAGGCGGACATATTTTGGTCTATATTGTGAGTTTTTCTTTCTTGTGAAAATTTTTCTGCAAATATATAACGTGTTTCTTTTTTTTTTCATTTTTTTTTCATTATAATTTTTTTTATATCCCGTAATCTTCAATGTCGAAATTAAAATGGTCTACAATCGTAGACCACGCGAGAAGAAAGGGCGCGAGTAACCTAGGGTTAGATTCGTGGTTAAATTTATTTCGATAACCTTTTCGATTGAACTCCCCAGTCATCTTCTTCGAAGTTTGAAAACACTCATTCTCATTATATTTATGTGGATTTTTATCTCACCTGATATGCCATTGTTTTTCCACCCATTGGTCTTCCAACTATCATCAGTCCATGTCTCACCAAAATCATTTCATAAATCTGCATGCATTTATCCACAAACCATGGTGTGGGTTGAAGATTTTTTCGAATCAACTCTTTCTTCAAATGATCTATCAGATCTCCCCTTTCGAATTTAGGAATTTCCACACCTGGGAAAAGATCTTCGAATATTCCTTCGAATAAAGGCACGTCCTGAAAGAATCAAACTATTCAGTGGTATTGTATTGAACCCTGCTACGGTATTTAATATAAACTAGCAATCCCAGCCACGCGTTGCCGCGGCTAAGGTATACCTTGGATTATTATTATTATTAACCCTAACCTAACCTTAACCCAACTCTTACCCTTATCCTTACTCTAACCTAAGGTGACCATTTTTTTTTCTAACCTGAAACCAGGACAATATGAATTTTGACCAGTCAGGCCGAAATTTCACAAATCTCCATCAGAAATTTACCCATTCGTGTATTGGTTTCGTTTAATGATTAACCAGGACTGATGTCTGAGAACCAGTAGGTACTGTACTGGTAAAATCAGTACGAATGGTCCCCTTACTCTAAAGGTGGGAACAGACATGCTCCGAATACCGCCGCGAACCGCGGCTCATACCCCGACGCGATCAGCAAAAGTTCGCGACGATGTCTGTACGCACCTACAGCGGTGCGTTTAAATAACACCGTTCTGAACTTCGAACTGTACATTTTGACGTTCCATCAGAAATTGAGTAGAATTGACATGATTGACGTTGCTACCGCTAGACCAGGCAATAGAGCAGAAAAAGGGTCATTCTGTGACAAAAATCGTAGAAGAAAACCGCGAGTGGGGAGTTAGGGTAATGTCAGACGCGGCGGTTTCGTGCGAGTCGCTTTCCGAGATTCAAAACAAGTCGCCGGGTCGTCAATGGGTTTCGAATGGGCCAAGTCAGACGTAGCGGTGCGGGACGCCAGTCGCTTTCGGGGCCGACTCGCAGGGTCGTTCGGATGACTGTGCGACTCGGGTTTGGGCGCGTCTCCACACGCCTGTCGCAGCCTGTCGTACAGTAGTCTACGGTATTTCTATGAGACTTGTCACACGCAGCGTTCTTCATAGGCGTACATCGGCAGGTACGATTCACGACGTCAGACAGATATCGAATTTTATTTGCTCAGGTTGCTACTTGAAATTTAGTATGCAAGGAATTGATTCAGAAAAATTGATTTCTGAAGTTCAGAAGAGACCTGTGGGACATGAAAAGAACCGAATACAGTGAAGTAGAGAAGGGACAACAACAGAACTTCTTCTTCCTCATCACTCATCTTGAATAAACTTCAATATGTTCAATTTCAGTCGCATATTCGCACCCCACTACATTCGATACCTACGTCACAGAACAATACTACGCCGTGGCCGACTCGTTATCCGTCTATAAAAACCGACGCGTCTGACATCTACTGGACAGAGCGAAGCGTATTGCGACTCGCTCGAAACCGCTGCGTCTGACAGTAGCGATTGAACCCTCGAGGAGTGCAGACGTATTGAGAAATGCGCATGTGTGCCAAGTGAACCTCGTATAGAAGTGATAAGAAGAAGAAGAAATAACTGTGTTGAGTCCAGGTTTAGATCGATGGTTCCACAGATTATTTTACATTGAAGAGACAAAAGTGAATTTAGTGGAAAGTGAAAAAAGTGTTTAAGTGTTGTTTGCTGAGTCACTCTGACAGAATGTCGGAATACGACTCTGCAAATGAGGACAGAGAATCCGATGCCGAAAACTTATCGGATGAAGAAATATCCGATATGGATATTGAAGAAGAAGAAGTTAATGATGAATCCGAAAAAGATCGGATTATAAAAGAACAGAAGGACCAGATCAACAGCCTCATGAGTCAATTGAAAGTTATGACGGAGAGTCTCAAAACATTATCCGACGAAGTGAAATCCTTGAGAGCAGAAATGTCTCAGTCCTCGAAGCCGCGGAAACGGGCTAAGAAAAAAGAAAATGGCTTCTCCTCTGGGACAGAGGAGACCGTGTCAACCCCCACAATCCAAAAAGAAGACCCGAAAAAACCTACCGAAAATAATGATGCAGCTGCAAGAGGGCCACCTACGAAGAAGTCGTATATAGCAGCATTGCTAAAAGGAAAACGCCCAGAAGAAGCTACTTCTGCACCTGCAGAAGAAATTGAAGTCCCTGCTCAAATCGAGCAGAAAAAAGAGAAAGTCCCTCCAGTGACATTGAGAGGTACGGCCGACTGGACACAAATCTCGAGAGAGATGCAAATGAAGGGTATTAAATACCTGAGAGCGACCACAGTAAGAGACGGCATTCGCGTTGTTCCCCAATCCCCCGACGACCACAGAAAGATGACAAAATTCCTCGAGTTGAGAAATAAGGAATTCTACACCCTCCAAAGGGAAGAAGAGAAGAGAATCTACGCGGTGGTACGATATCTGCCACTGGACGCAGATATTAACATTATCACAGGGGACCTCGCCGAGCAAGGCATTGCCGACGCGGATGTCATAAGGATGACATCCAACAAGACCAAAAAGGCAATACCCTTATTTTTGGTGAAAACCCAAAATAAGAAGGTATTCGAAGTAAAACAGCTCTACGGTATAAATTGTGTAGTAGAGCCGAAGAAGAAGAGCATTGGACCTGGTCAATGTCATAGATGTCAACGTTACGGACATGCGCAAAGTAAATGCACATTCCCATGGAGATGTGTTAAATGCTCTGGAGCGCACAATAGTAAAGATTGTACGCTAACAAGAGAAAACGAGGAGAGAAATGCTACCTGTGCGCTCTGCGGAAAAGCAGGTCACCCAGCCAGCTACAAAGGATGTAGCGAGTGGAAACTGGTGACCAAAAAGAAGACTGCGACCAAAGCAAGAAAAGAAGAAGAAAAGAAAATGATGCCTACTGTCCAACAAGAACAAAAGGAGGAAGATAAGAAGAAGAAAACGCCACCACTCAAACAAGAGCAGAAGAAAGAAGCCCCAAAAAATGGAAAATCCAAGAAGAGCAGCCAAAAGAAGAAAGAAGAGACCAACAAGAAAGGACCCGAAACCACCGAGGATCTAGATACCTTCACCAAGAATATCATGAGTAAGCTCATGAAATTCCTGGAAATAGAGATGGACAAAAAGTTCCGTAAACTCACTAAACCCAATTAATGGAGCTAGTGACTAACGCGAATGAAAACAACCTGAAGATTGTCTCATGGAACGCAAATGGTCTACGAGCCCGTAGATCTGAAATAGAAGAAATAATATCCGAGAAACAACCGGATATTATAGCCATTCAGGAGACGAGACTATCTACAAGAAATAGAATTTCATTTCCCGACCATGAAATATACAGAAATGACAGAAATTGTACAGGAGGGGGCGTAGCCCTAATAGTCAAGAGGAACATCGACCACTATTTTGACGATGTACTGAATAATGGGCAAATAGAAGCCGTCTCGATTATAGTTAACACGAATCGAGGACAAATGAAAATTACGTCAGCCTACAAACCACCCCAAAACGACTTAATAGAGGAAGATCTGAAGAAGATGCTTGAAGGAAACTACCCGAACATCATTATTGGCGATATGAACTGCAAATCAAGAGAATGGAATAGCAGAACTGAAAACCAAAATGGGAAGAAGCTCAAGAAGTACGCCGAAAAAGTGAATGCCATAGTATTAGGACCTGAAATCCCGACCTACCTGCCCAGAAGTAATGGCCTACCGGACGTATTAGATATCGTCATAATGAAAGATATTACCCAAGATTTCACACTTGATACTATAGAAGAGGGCACATCAGACCACAACCCAATAGAACTCAGATTGGGACGCAGACCGATAACAGAAAAACTTCAAACAAAAGACTTCACAGACTGGCAAAAGTACAGTGAAATACTTCAGGAGAAAATTACTGAAATTCCACAGATAAGAACCCCTGAAGATCTAGAAGATGAAGTTGAAAAATTAGAAACCCGAATAAAAGAAGCCTACGAGGAAAGTACCAGAAGAATCGAAAGGCCAGCCCCGAAACATCCACATGGTGAAACCCCAAAAGCAATAAAGGAGCTTATAAAGAGGAATAGAAAACTTAGGAAGAACTACAGAACTTCACATAGAGAAGAAGACAAGAAAGAGCTGAATAAACACAGCCAAGTGCTGAAAAATGCACTGAGAGAACTGAGAACAGACAGATGGAACCAAAGAGTTAGAGAGCTAAACACCATAGACCACTCAGCATGGAAGATGCAAAAGTGCTTACGACGGGAGAAAACCGAGATTCCCCCTCTACACGGATCTAATGGAATGGCCTACTCAAAGCTTGAAAAAGCCGAAGCACTGGTCGACGCAATAGAACGAGAAGCCAGAATCAACTACAGAGAAGACGATGACAATGAAGACTTAGAAGAAGAAGTCGAAGGAAATGAAGAATTGATGTTGGAACCGCCGGAAGGCGATACCATACCAAACCCAACAACACCAACGGAAATTAAAGAAATCATCAAGAAATTGAAAAACAGGAAAGCTCCAGGGAAAGACAAAGTAACAAACTTTATGTTACGGAAATTGCCCAGAAAAGGAATAGCAGCGCTTACCAATATAGCAAACGCCGTGATGAGAACAGAATATTATCCGGAAAGATGGAAAACAGCAGAAGTAATTGTGTTCAATAAGCCAGGAAAAGATAGAAAATTCCCACAAAACTACAGGCCGATAAGTCTACTGTCAGCCCTTGGAAAAATTGTCGAAAGAGTCCTTGCAAGAAGACTCAATGAAGAAACAGAAGCGCTGAATCTGATACCACCGGAACAATTTGGATTCAGAAGAAATCATTCCACAGAACTTCAACTGTTAAGGATCACTGAATATGTCACTGAAGGATTTCAGAATAAACAAGCCACAGGATTAGTGCTATTAGATGTCGAGAGAGCCTTCGACCGAGTTTGGCACGAAGGACTTGCCTACAAGATGATGATGGCAGGCTACACCACCAAAACCTGCAAGATAATAAGAAACTACCTGAGGAACCGGAATTTTTATGTCAAAATAGACGACACATTATCTACCACCAGACAAGTAGAAGCAGGAGTACCTCAAGGATCAGTTCTAGGACCTCTGCTCTACAACATATATATCTACGATATTCCTAAGAACCCAAGGAATCTGCTAGCCCTTTATGCAGATGACACGGGAATAGCCTTCAGACATCGCCGACCAGATGTCATACACAGAAGACTGCAAGAAGCACTAGAAGATTTAGAGGAATGGTTCATTAAATGGAAAATTCAAATAAATAGCAAAAAGAGCCAAGCTATTCTACTACAGAAGCGGAGACTTGAAATTAATTCCAACCTACAGATAGATGGAGAAGAGATAAAATGGGAAAATGAAGTCAAATATCTAGGAGTAAAACTAGATAAAGGGCTTACATGGAAAAACCATATAAAATATGCAGTGGATAAAACAAACTCAGCAATGAATAGACTTTACCCACTACTAGGAAGAAGAAGCCAAATGAACCAAAGCACGAAACTACGAATGATCAAGTCAATTGCAAGACCCCAACTAACATATGGCTCGGCGGCATGGGGCCATGCAGCCAATAGCCATATAAAGAAGATTCAAGCAACAGAGAATAAACTGCTCCGAGCAGCAATGAATATGCCGTGGTTCGTAAGAAACCAACAAATCCACAGAGACTTAGAATGGGAAACTGTCACAGATTTCCTAAAAAAGAAGGCCGAGAAGATATTCGAAAAAGCAAGTCAACACCCAAATGATGAACTGAGAAGACTAGTTGACTACAACCCCGCAAAAGATGTGGTTAGGATACCCACCTATCACAAAAGACCCAGAGATCAACTACGTAAAAACAGAAATTGAGTAATCTCAATTTAAATTATCCAGAAGAAGAGACTCCTATGAAATTCAAATTCATAGATAACACAATTATCACACGACAAAGATCGTGATAGAGATACGAACAACAAGAGTCAAAAGGTTAGTAGGTTATAAATGCCCGGAATCTAAAACAGCAGGTTAGGTTTAGTTAGAGTAGGTCGTGCTTCACACGAAGTCTCACACTGTTCTATCTATCGGAGATAGTTCGTCCATGAGGATTCCCCCTGACTAAACAAAAAAAAAAAAAAAAAAAAAAGCTGCGTCTGACATTACCCTTACGTGGGGCGGTCCGTGGATGTTCAGTGATATGTTTTCGACTCGCAAATATCATGACTTTTTTTGTAATTGCCAAGAAACACAAGAAAAAACGGTGTTTTTTTAGTTTTTTGCTTGTAAAATCTGAACCAATGGAGCGGTGCTAATACTTTCTACAGACGGATTGTAGAGAATGAAAAGATGAAAAAAATTACGAAAAGCACTGCCGTGAAGGCAGGAGCTTTTGAGCGCTCGTACATGCACCTTGTAGGTAGATTCGCATTTTCCAGTTTCAAAAATCAATTGAAGGAATTTTTGACTGCTGTCAAAAAAATTCTGAAACTTAGGCAAAACTCCAGACTTCATGTCGGTGCTTCAGCTGATCAATTTTTTTCCGATAATTCGCTAGAATTTTCCACGGTATCTATGGTCTTGATGATGCGATCTGGACAAAATTTTGCACGTAGTTTGAATACATTATTCCTAAGCTAGGTGCATAATTTCATTCCAATCCGATCAGTAGTTTCGAAACTATCAGGAAAAAAATATTTTGAACGGCCATATTTACGGAACCCCTAGTCTAATTTTGCTCATTGATGAACGTGACCGTGAAATTTGCGATCCAAATTCACCCTGAAAATTTCAAGTTCCTAGGCCTTTCCGTTCAAAAGTTAGAATTTTCTATGGTTTCTATGGTTCTGGTCATGCGATCTAGACAAAATATTGCTTCAATATATCATTCTCGATTAAAATACAAAATTTCATCTCGATCGAATCCGTAGTTTCGAATTTATTGAAAAAACAAAATTTCAAACGACCGTATTTACGGAACCCCTTGTATAATGTTGCTCATAGATGAACGTGATCACGACATTTAAGATCCACACCTATCCTGAAAATTTCAAGTCCCTAGGCGTTTCCGTTCAAAAGTTACAATTTTCTATGGTTTCTATAGTTCTGGTCATGCGATCTGGACAAAATTTCACATGTAGCTTGAACAACTCATTTTCCATTCAAGTGCAAAATTTCATCTCGATCGAATCTGTAGTTTCAAAGTAATCAGGAAAACAAAATTTCGAGCGGCCATATTTACGGAACCCTCAGGCGGATTTTGCCCAATAACGAACTTAACCGAGCCATTCGGGAACTGAACCCACACTGAAAATTTCAAGTCTCTAGGTTGTTCCGTTCGAGAGTTATCTTGCTTACGGCCGGACGGCCGGACGGACAGACTCGAATTTTCCGACGGATTCGTCATCAGTGAGTCGAACATAGTCGATTGAAACCATTTTCGGCTCAAAATTCGAAAAATACAGACATCGTGACGAAATGATATAGCCCTCGTGTAAGTAGTACGAGCGTTAAAAAAATGAGTGCTAGTGCAGCTCAATCGGGTCATCATTACCGGAGGAAAGTCGGAAAAACCGAGAAAATCAGCGTTTTTTCAAATTCCCATAACTCGGCCAATTTCGAAGTTGTAGCGCTGGCTTTCCAAATGAAAGTAGTGGTCAATAGATACTTTGAGTGTGCATAACCCGGACGTTGTCCGATAAATAGTTTTTGCGTAATTGCGATTTGAATTATTTAAGGCACTATTTTCCGGAAGAGCTGGATGCGTCGGAAGTAGTCCGATTTCAATTTACAAAACGGATTTTGAAAGAAGAAGTATAGTACTACAAAACGGCAAACTTGATTTTTCGTTAAAATGTTGCAAAATAGGTGAAAAATACGTGGAAACATGACCAAAACCGGCTCAGTGCCCCATCTGGGACGGATAGTGGTGGTTGCCGGCAGACGCGGGGAACGAAAATCGCGCTGAGGCCGGGCGCGAATATTTACGTATATACCCCCACTACTTGACTGCAATGGAGCATTCGGCTGATTTCGGTCATGTTTGCATGCTTTTTTCACCTATTTTGAAGCATTTTAACGAAAAATCAAGATTTCCTTTTTGTAGTACTATACTTCTTCTTTCAAAATCCGTTTTGCAAATTAAAATCGGACTACTTCCGACGCATCCAGCTCTTCCGGAAAAAAGTACCTTAAATAATTAAAATCGCAATTACGCAAAAACTATTTATCGGACAACGTCCGGGTTATGCACACTCAAAGTATCTATTGACCACTACTTTCATTTGGAAAGCCAGCGCTACAACTTCGAAATTGGCCGAGTTATGAGGATTTGAAAAAACGCTGATTTTCACGGTTTTCCGGTAATGATGACCCGATTGAGTTGCACTAGCACTCATTTTTGAGCGCTCGTACTACTTACACGAGGGCTATACCATTTCGTCACGATGTCTGTATTTTTCGAATTTTGAGCCGAAAATGGTCTCAATCGACTATGTTCGACTCACTGATGACGAATCCGTCGGAAAATTCGAGTCTGTCCGTCCGGCCGTAAGCACGATAACTCTCGAACAGAACAACCTAGAGACTTGAAATTTTCAGTGTAGGTTCAGATCCCAAATGCCTCGGTTTAGTTCGCAAATGGGCAAAATTCCACCAGGGGTTCCGCACTCAAATGGAGAATGAGGTGTTCAAGCTACATGTGAAATTTTGTCCAGATCGCATGACCAGAACCATAGAAACCATAGAAAATTGTAACTTTTGAACGGAAACGCCTAGGGACTTGAAATTTTCAGGATAGGTGAGGTTCTAGAATGTCGTGATGACGTCCATCTATGAGCAAAATTACACTAGGGGGTCCGTAAATATGGTCGTTTGAAATTTAGTTTTCTTGATAATTTCAAAACTGCAGATTCGATCGTGACGAGATTTTGTATACTGATGGAGAATGATATATTCAAGCTAAATTTCTCCAGATCACATGACCAGAACCATAGAAACCATAGAAAATCATAACTTTCGAACGGAAAGGCCTAGGTACTTGAAATTTTCAGGATAGGTGTGGATCTGAAATATCGCATTCACGTTCATCAATGAGCAGAATTATACTAGGGGTTCCGTAAATACGGTTGTTTGAAAGTTTGTTTTCTCGATAATTTCGAAACTACGGATTCGATCGAGGTGAAATTTTGTATTTTAATCGAGAATGATAAATTAAAGCAATATTTTGTTCAGATCGCATGACCAGAACCATAGAGACCATAGAAAATTGTAACTTGCGAACGGAAAGGCCTAGGAACTTGAAATTTTCAGGGTGAGTTTGGATGGCGAATATCGCGGTCACGTTCATCAATGAGCAAAATTAGACTAGTTCCGTCAATATGACCGTTCAAAATATTCTTTTCCTGATAGTTTCGAAATTTTGCACCTAGCTGAGGAATAATGTATTCAAACTACGTGCACAATTTTGTTCAGATCGCATCCCCCAAAATTCTAGCGAATTATTGAAAAAAAAACTTGGGTTCCAGCATTTTTTTGACAGCTGTCAAAAATTCCTTCAATTGATTTCTAAAACTGGAAAATGCGAATCTACCTACAAGGTGGATGTACGAGCGGTCAAAAGCTCCTGCCTTCACGGCAGTGCTTTTCGTAATTTTTATTAATAACCATCCCACAACACACCGATATAAACAAACGTAGAGATGAATTTCTAAGCAATTTCTAAAAACGATAAATTTCACTGACATAAGTGTCAAAATTCCCATAAAATATAAATCATGTTTGCACGTTTTTTTCAGCTATTTTGCAATATTTTAACGAAAAATCAAGATTGTCGTTTTGTAGTACTATACTTTTACTTTCAAAATTCGTTTTGCGAATGAAAATCGGACATCTTCCGACGCATCCAGCTCTTCCGGAAAAAAGAGCCCCAAATAACTCAAATAGCAATTACGCAAAAATTATCTATCCGACAACGTCCGGATTGTGCACACTCGAAGTACCTATTAGTCACTACTTTCATCCGGAAAACGAGCGCTGCAACTTTGAAATTGGCCGAGTTATGAAGTTCCGGAAAAACGCTGATTTTTACGGTTTTTTCGGCTTTCCTCCGATAATGATGAACCGATTGCATTGCACTCCCTGCCAGAAATACCACATGAAATCTCATGAATCAATATAGACAATTTATGGGAGTCTATGAGGATCTATGAGGAGAGTCTGTAATATATGCGGACGTTATCCGTGACACATAAACTTTTTAAAACGTTTTATGAGAACTCATAAGTAGATGTTATAAGCATATCCGAATACATAGTATACAAGTTGTATCAGGCAGTGGTGCTTAAAGGAGACTAGAGATTCGATGAGGTTTTCCACTTCAATTATAACGATATTATATGCTCAGTCATAAGCTTGAGAACGTATCAGAAATGAGTGGGAATTCACAATTAAAATCTTATTGAGTATCTTTGAGAGACAGTAGGGCAACACGGGCGGATTATTCGTACAGTTCTGATGCGTATAGATCTGATTTGACAGATCCAGATGTGGCATTTCACACCAAAAACGGACGGATTTGATACCAATAGGGCGACATACACGGGCGCATTATCTGTCATATCTGATACGTGGCGAGCCAAATTCGTACGGATATTAATACGTTAATGGTATCAAATCTGTCCGTTTTTGGTGAAAAATGACACATCTGGATCTGTCAAAACAGATCTCTACGTATCAGAACTGTACGGATAATCCGCCAGTGTATGTTGCCCTATTAACGCAATGATATACGTACGAATTTGGCTCGCCACGTATCAGATATGACAGAAAATGCGCCCGTGTATGTTGCCCTAGTGGGTTCTTCTTCTTCTTCTTCTTCTCTGTGCGGTGCCCACTCCGGGCTGAACTGAGGCCTTGTGGCCCATTGTTCCTCCGCATACTGCTTGAGAGACTCAGTCCCGCAGACAAGCAGATATAAATGCCGCAAGTCGACCAGGAGGAGTCCCTTTCACCATAGGAATAGTGGGTGTTGGGTTTCCTAGGTGTGTTGTCCTCAGATTAGTGAGGTCTCTACAACTGAACAAAATGTGTTCAGCAGTTTCATCTGTGCTCCTGCACCACCGGCACCGGGGGTGGGTGGTCATGGGGGCACCAATCTTGTCGTAACACGAATATATGCGACCGACATCAACGCCTTGATACCCTGAGATCTATTATTGATATTCAGTCAAATGAAAATGAATCGATTCATTTATGAATACATATTATTTCAACCAAAGAGATCCGGAGTCCTTGAACATTTTTTTCCAACACACATAGTTCTGACATGCTCAAAGTGAGCATCGAATTCGGGACATCCTATACATCTTTTCTGACCTGTCAATGATCTCACATATTATCATATAACAGCTCAATTGAATGGGTACAATTTTTCTTCCGATTAAAACAACATCACCTCAATCAGTGGCGGATTATCCCTAGGGAAAAGTAGGCACGTGCCTAGGAGCGCGAAGTTACAGGAGGGCGCCCGCGAGAAATATAAAAAAAATTACGGAAAGCACTGCCGTAAAGGCAGGAGCTTTTGAGCGCTCGTACATGCACCTTGTAGGTAGATTCGCATTCTCCAGTTTTAGAAACCAATTGGAAAGATTTTGACAGCTGTCAAAGAAAATTTCAAACCAACGCGAAAATCCAGACTTCACGTCAGTGCTTTGGTGACCATTTTCTTTTTTGATAATTCGCTAGAACTTTCTACGGTATCTATGGTCTTGGTAATGCGATCTGGACAAAATTATACATTATTCTTCATATATGTGTGAAATTTAATTTCAATCCAATAAGTATTTTCGAAATTATCAGAAAAAATATAGTTTGAACGGCAATATTTACGGAACCCCTAATTTAATTGTCTAATTTGGCTCATTGATGAAAGTGATCGCGAAATTCGCGATCCGAACCTATCCTGAAAATTTCAAGTCACTAGGCCTTTTCGTTCGAAAGTTATGATTTTCTATGGTTTCTATGGTTCTGATCATACAATCTGAAAAAAATTTAGCTCGAATCTTTCATTCTCAATTTAAATACAGAATTTCGTCAAGATCGAATCCATAATTTTGAAATTATCAAGAAAACTGAATTTCAAACGGCCATATTTACGGAACCCCTAGTCTAATTTTGCTCATTGATACACAAGAACGCTACATTCACGATCCACACCTATCCTGAAAATTTCAAGTCCCTAGGCCTCTCCATTACAAAGTTATAATTTTCTATGGTTTCCATGGTTCTGGTCATGCGAGCTGGACAAAATTCTGCACGTAGCTTGAGTACATAATTATCCATCTGAGTGCAAAATTTCACCTCGATCGAATCAGTAGTTCCGAAGTAATCAAAACAAAATTTCGAGCGGCCATATTTACGGAACCCCTGGGCGAATTTTGCCCAATAACGAACTCAACTGCGGCATTTGAGATTCGAACCTACCCTGAAAACTTCAAGTTTCTAGGACATTCCGTTCGAGAGTTATCGTGTATACGGCCGGCCGGACGGACGGACAGACTCGAATTTTTCGACGGATTCGTCATCAGTGAGTCGAACATAATCGATTGAGACCATTTTCGGCTCAAAATTCGAAAAATACAGACATCGTGACGAAATGATATAACCCTCGTGTAAGTAGTACGAGCGCTCAATAATATAAGAATTAAATGTGTATGTGCCTACACAATATAAAATTCTACAGTGGTAGAGATTTCGAAGCGTGTTTGACCTTCATTGACAGTTTTCATCGACAGTTTTCATCATGAAAGTTACAAAAAATGCAATTTTACGCGTTCGTAGCGTCGATATTCGATCGCTATCTTATCCCTATCATGGCACAGTGCTTGACGGCGGTGATATACAGGGTGTTTTTTTAAGTTGGGGCTTTTTTTTGACAGGTGCTAGAACTCATCAAAAGAGATCAGTGTTGAATGTAGGGGGGTGCCCGGGGGGGGGGGGTTCCCCCCCCCCTCTCGGAGCATGACCCATACCCCCCCGGAGAAAAAGACTATCGCTTGCACATATCGCTTCTCCGGAAGAACAAAGACGCAAATTCCGATCAACTTTTCAGGAAACGAGTTGTAAAGAATGGATGGTAAAGAAGGTACGCTGAATTGACGCTATACGAATCATCTTTATTAAAATGGAAGGGACTTTCTTTAACCCTTTAGTGCCCGAATACTGAAAAAACTGGAATTCGCAAATTTTTTTCAGAATTTTATTTTCATTTTTGAAAAAAAATCCAAAATATGGACTTTTAAGTACCTACCGTCAGGAATGATGTCATTTATAGTGCTAATGAAATGCTCTGTAACTGAAATATTTTATTCCTCATTTTCATCGAATTTTTCCACAAAATTCAGAATAACTACTGATATTACTAGGTATCAACCAAAAAAATTGAAAAATATCTATAGAATCGTTATTCCAAATCAGTATCCGCATTTTCAGAGTCACTCTCTTCTTCATCTGTTAAAATATTATTATCTAACGATAAATCTTCGTTGAGGATCTCATTTGCAATGACCTCTTTTTCTTTCGAATAAAGTGGTCTCTTACATACCACCGTTGAATTTTTCTGCTCACCATATTTCCTGACGTTACTTCTGCGTCCTGATGAAAAATGGGAAATTTCCGAAGAAAAGATGTTCGAATGTTTATTATTGAAACATAAACCTACTGAGTAGAGCCACCAGCAACAATATATGTTAAATAAAAATAGCAGAATAAAGAAAACTAAATTTTACGACGCGTCGAAATTGCTGGTACTCAGGAGTACCGTCGGGCACTAAAGGGTTAAAGTAAATTTCATATTTTTGAGTTGGTGCTACTTTTTTTCTCACGTTAATCAGTAATCAGAATTCATAACTCAAAATTTTTAAATTTGCACTTACGTCTTTGTTCTTCCGGAGAAGCGATATTATGTTCATCTCGTGTAGTTTGAAAATATCCTATTGTAGTTGTGAAAAAAGTTATTTGATAATAAGTGTAGAGATTAGATTCGATATGAGTAGTATAACGAACTTGTCCGTTTATTTTGCTTCGGACAAATGGTTACACTGCCCTGAAGTCATTTTAAAACACAGTATACTGCGAATTCGCGATCCCAATTTGCGTTGAGAGCGCTGCAAACTTACTTGTTTTCTTAGTTCTTCAGTTTTTTTTCAATCCATGCTCTTTTTCATGTTTTCAAACGTTTGTTGCTCCTTTTGTGTTGAAATCTTCAAAAAGTTTCAATAAAATAAAATGAATACCTCATAATTAACTTTATGATGCAAATCATTCAATCTCAGATGAAAGAAATACAGAAATACTTCTTATGTTCATAGCTACTTTTCGTTATACAGGTTGTTTCATACTATATGATGCGCACGATTTCAAGAGCTTGTCCAAAAATATGAAAAAAGTTACTAATAACTAACCCACTGAAATGCACCATATTCGAGATACAGGGTGTTAAAATTGAAAAAAAAATCGTTTTTTGAGATTATCTCCGGAACCTTTTATCGTACAGAAAACAGCATTCGTAAGCATTTTCTAATCATAATAATTTTAAATTATTAACTTGTAGTTTTTGACGTAAAAAAAAGTTGACAGTTAGTAAAAACCATGTTTTTCAACATAAAAGTTGATTTTTCTCGAAAACGGTCGACTTTAGAGCGTATAACCAGGAGTAACTTTTTTTTGTAGAATAAACCACCAACTACTACCCCTTCAGAAACTCCACAAATTCAGACTTAAAATAAAAAATCCGCACAAAACTAGCTTATTATGATTAGAAAATGCTCACGAAAGCCGTCTCCTGTACGATAAAAGGTTCCGGAGATATTCGCAAAAAACGATTATTTTTTTAATTTCAACACTGCATCTTGAAATTGGTGCATTTTGGTAAGTTAATAAAAATTTTTTTTCATATTTTTGGACGAGCCACTTCCTGAAATCCTGCGCATATTTCATGAAACACCCTGTACCTACAATTATGTAAATACATAATATTAAATTTTATTCTTCACAAAATTCCTTCTACACAAAAAATCAGGAGAAAAAGTGTCCGCTCCAAATTCCTTACTAGGAAGCTGTCGCCTTAATCGCTATGGACTCGAACCAACTTCCATACTGTCGCGCAAAAATCAAAACGAATTTTTGACTACCCCCCCGAGATGTTGAAATACCCCCCCGGAGAAAATTGTCTGGATTCGACACTGAAAGAGATCATTCCGCCCGAAGTTGATGAAATATTCAATTTGAAAAAAATCTTGGGCATCAATAATGTAACGAACGCGAGACCTGTCGCAACTGCCGAGATTTCTAGAACCGACAGAAGGGACCCCAAAGAATTTAGAGCCTGCGGGGCGCTTCGAACTGCTTCTAGAGACATCGCGACAGTTCCCTCCCAGTATATAAATCGGCCCAAAAAGAGTTAGTATAGGACTGAATAGCGTGTAGATAAATTATTGAGTTGTGTAATTAAATTTGTATTAGTGAACTGTAAATGAAATATTTTATGAAGAATTTGGACTATATTCATTGCAATATCCTTATCCCACTTTGGATGTATCTCTCTGTTAGAAGCCTGCATGGGATGTTGGATTTCTCGGCATTTATTTATCGCAAATTTGCATTTTCTTTCAACTTTTATTAGGAGAGTTTCCCTGAACGGTATAATTCGTAAAGTTCTAACTTCATTGAAAAGGTTCACAAACCAATAAAATTGATCACCATTTTTTTAATGTACACCATTTTTTTAATGTACACAAAGTTTTGACCAGCGTAATTTCGATTGGTCACTTATACAGAAATGTTTTCAAATGACCCCAAAGAGAGAAATCACAGGGGTTAAGATCGGAAAATTTAGTCATTCCATCCCACCATATGAATGAATTCCCGTATACTGACCTCACACAGCTGTTAATATCTGAAAATTTGAATACCAATACGAACATTATGCAGATCCGTGCTAGGAAATTTTTATATTTGCGTGTAACTTTGATTTCGAAAAACATGGCTCTGGTGAATATTTTATATGAACGATTTTTGGTATATACCGATGAGGTGCTTGCCTAGGGCGCTCTGAATCCGCCACTGACCTCAATGGTTCTTAAAAAAGTTCTTAGAGTTAAGTGCTCCAAATATCGAATTACTTTCATAAAGTGCTTAGTAATCGCGAGCCTTTTGTGGAAATTGGTGCTTAGTGCTCGAGACTCGGAAGACCTTTCTTCAAAATGCTTAGTGCTTAGTGCTCGAAGCACTAATATTCAGTGCTCGGCACAGCTCTGATTCCAACCAACTGGCGATGACGATGCAACTAACATGGACGAAAACAAGTACCTCTTTTCAGGATATATTGTGGTGGAACGTGGAACGGAATACGGATTATTTTGGGTAATTTTCGGGTTCTTCTTGGATTATGTGAGTTTTATGTGAAGATTCTTCAGTGAATGATTGGATTATTGATAGTGTAGTGTCAAGTTTATTGATTTCAGGTGAACAAATTAGTTTTTTCAATATTAATTATACAAATTGGTTTTTTAAATATTAATCATATCGAAATTGATAATAACTTAACAGTAAAAATGGAGCACTATTTTAGTTTGATGACAGTGTTCAATTATTTGGAAGCTACTCCTCATATTCGATCATTTTTTGAGGGGAACAAGTGCTAAATCGTCGGCCTAATTCGTTAACCTGCTAAGTCCATTTCGGCATAGTTTACAGGAGAGAGAAAAAACTGAAAGAAATCTTTTCTATTTTACATGTAAAGATTCTGAAAATCCCTTTGGCTCCTATAATGATTCTAGTTATTTTGTGAGTTTTAATTTTAGAATATCTTAAGCACAGTTCGAAAAAATCAGGAAAATAATCACTTAGCAGCTTTTTCCGAAGAGTGATTCTGCGTCGATTTTGGTGCAATTGCGTTGAATCACCAGTCTCACAAGGATGAGATCGTGAAGACCTTCTCTGCGGTAAAAGTTGCCAGTCATCATTATAAAATTTTTTATAGAGAATGGATTCATTGCTTTCATAACGTAACACTGAATGAAAATATACCCACGTGCGTAGTTTCCTTATTCTTAGTACAATTTTTAACATTTTTTCAGCGAGCTGTAGATACAATTATTAATTTCAACTCGCTCATTCGGTCTTTTGTAAAATGCTGGCTTATTAGTTATTATTAAGGGTTGATTAAAAGTTTGTTGTTAAACCCTAATTTCAAAACATCCTGTGCAATAATTTCGTGGTCAAATTCTTTCAAAATACCAATTTAGGTTAAGAACCATTCATTTTTAACATTTTATTTTTTGGTTCATGTCTTCAGGTGAACCAAGTTGATTTCTAAGAGGGAAATGAACTCCGAACAACAGTTTACCCAATTTTACAAAAAATCTTTCTCCGTTCCTTCTCCATACTATTTTCCATCCATCTAGAGAATGTGAATCTAAATTCGTCAGTGAAAAGAACATTGCTTCGTTGCCGTAAGTCCAATGTAAATGTTCAGTAAAGCTACTCGATGACGCTGAAGTAATTTGGGTCCAGTTACTGGTCTGCAAGCTTCGACTACTCTTTTGACGGTATAGCGATGAACATGAAGAATTCTTGCAACATATTCATAATTACGTTCATCTTCAACAAGAGCAACAGCCTTTGTGCAATTTTAATCCCCCAATTCACCTCTTCAAAAAATCACAATTCTTGAAGTAAACCGTTGATGACAAGTTCATTTCGTTCTTGAAAATAAACAAGAGCACTCAAAGGCATGAATCAAAAAAAAAATGTTGGAAAGGAATAGTTCTCAGTAAAAAAATTGGTATTTTGAAAGAATTTGACCACGAAATTATTCCACACGATGTTTCAGAATTAGGGTTCAACAACAAACTTCTAATCAACACTGTATAATGACTTATAAGCCAGATTTTAACAAAAGAATGAATGACCAAGATGAAATTAATAAATTTATTCACAGTTAGCTGAAAAAATTCGAAAATTGGGTTGAAAATAAAGAAACTGCGAGACCTCAAATTTCACAAAAAAATATCAACTTGATGTTTTTTTTCTTGCACGGGCGTGTATATCCTAAATGATAGAACAAAAGAGACTTGACTTGTCTATAATCTTGGCCTTCACTAACACTATGCAAATGAGAACTCGATCAAAACATTGTCTAACTTCGAGCGTCAGTCCAAAACTGAGGCCCCAATGGGATTTAGCAGGTTTTCTATGTGTAGATTCGCTATTGAGTACAAAGCAGTTTTTCGTGCACGGCTCTTCTACCACATTGAATACTGATATCGACCTATTTCTTATGCCATAAGGTAGGTAATCGTCTGAACTTTATGATCAGCCCAAAAAGTAAAATTGACCAAAAAATGGACTTAGCAGGTTAACGAATTAGGCCGACGAAATGCTAATAGTGCACACAACTTTTTTGAGAGTCTGACATTAAATAGAAAATTTTTTTTTTGAATATATTTTTCCATTCAGTTCCTTCCACAAAAATTGCAATAAGTATTCGACCTGACTTAATAATATATTTTCTTAGGGACAAAGTCAAGTAGGAGGGCGTCGGAGGAACAAATATCAGAGGAACGAAGCAGCAATCCAAAAGAAAGGGAAATAGCTGGAGTATTATTATATTATTGGATAAATCAGGTAGCAGCAATTAAAAAATATTGTAGGGATTTTAAACTTAAATTTTACAGTTTATACTCTTCAAGATCGTTTTGTTTCTGGTGATAGATAGATAGATATATAAACTCCTCTTGCGAAAGTTTAAATATCACGTAAAATAAAAGGTCCAAAATTGTTCGAAGTGAATAAATAGTGTGTACCTAAGAGAAACCACCTCATGATACAAAAGAAGTAAATGTACGTAAACCTGGGCAGTAATAATCTGATTTAACCCATAGCCTACATTTTGTGATTTGTGTCAATACAAAGGAGAAGAAAAAAAATTACTAAAAGCCTTAGAGCGCTCGTACATGCACCTTGTAGGTAGATTCGCATTTTCCAGTTTTGGAAACCAATTGAGGAAATTTTTGACAGCTGTCAAACAAATTTTCAAACTAAGGCGATAATCCCGACTTCAAGTCAGTGCTTAGGTGATAATTCGCTAAAATTTTCTACGGTATCTATGGTCTTGGTGATGCGATCTGGACAAAATTTCGTAGTTTGAATACATAATTCCTCAGCTAGGTGCAAAATTTCATTCCAATCAAACCGGTAGTTTCGAAATTATCAGGAACAGAATATTTTGAACGGCCATATTCACGGAACCCCTAGTTTAATTTTGCTCATTGATGAACGTGACCGTGAAGTTCGCGATCCAAACCCACCCCGAAAATTTCAAGTTCCTAGGCCTTATCCTTCGGAAGTTATAATTTTCTATGGTTTCTATGGTTCTGGTCATGCGATCTGGACAAAATGTTGCTTTAATATGTCATTCTCGTTTAAAATACAAAATTTTATCTCGATCGAATCCGTAGTTCCGAAATTATCGAGAAAACAAAATTTCAAACGACCGTATTTACGGAACCCCTAGTATAATTCTGCTCATTGATGAACGTGAACGCCACATTTCATATCTACACCTATCCTAAAAATTTCAAGTCCCTAGGCCTTTCCATTCGAAAGAAATGATTTTCTATGGTTTCTATGGTTCTGGTCATGCGATCTAGAGAAATGTAGCTTGAATATATCATTCTCCATAAGTATACAAAATTTCGTCACGATCGAATCTGTAGTTTGGAAATTATCAAGAAAACTAAATTTCAAACGACCATATTTACGGAACCCCTAGTATAATTTTGCTCATAGATGAAAGTGATCACGACAATCAAGATCCAAACCTATCCTGAAAATTTCAAGTTTTCGTTCAAAAGTTACAATTTTCTATGGTTTCTATGGTTCTGGTGATGCGAACTGAACAAAATTTTGTATGTAGCTTGAACATCTCATTTCTCATTAGAGTGCAAAATTTCATCTCGATCGAATCTGTAGTTTCAAAGTAATCAGGAAAACAAAATTTCGAGCGGCCATATTTACGGAACCCTCAGGCGGATTGAGCCCAATAACGAACTTAACCTCGGCATTCGAGATTCAAACCTACCCTGAAAATTTCAAGTTTCTAGGACATATCTATAGCCAATAACCTAACACCTGAACAAAGAAGTGAGAATAAAATATTGCGCAAACATCTTACTCTTGCCAGGCAAGAGGGAGCATATAGGAAGTGCTACATTAGGGGAAATAAACTCCTTGTGGATGGAGTATCCTACATAATAGAAGACTTGGAAAAAACTGATTACGTATAAATTAAACCAAATAGTGCTCCTACGCCCAAAACTGTGGAGCCCATCATGAGAATTCCTCCGGAACCGCAAGCGTACCCCAAAACTCCTAAGATACCTGCCACGAAGAAACCTCAAGCCCACATAGCACAAGAGAAACCAAGAACACGCTCGGTCAATAAAAATTAGTCCTGTAGATAATAACCAACTAAGATTATTCTTTTTATTCTCTAGTAGGAATTTCTTTTTGAAAATAGCTCAAGAGGCCAGTTTTAATCATTGAAGTGAGAAATTATATGATTTCACCGAACAATTTCTATTGCTGGTTTCTTTTGAATTATTTTATATGTGTGTAAAAAAGTGGAAATAAGTATATAAGTATTTCACCGACCAAATCGTTTCTTTTAATTATTTTATATATGTTGAAAAAAAAGTAGAAATAAGTATAAAAACTATGGATGACTATATCAGAGACTTCAATACTTTTGAGATAGATACGAAAGAAGTCCCAGATGTGGAGCAATTGAAACAGCACTTGAATCAAGGGAATAATCGGAATAAGTCTACAGTTTTTCACACTAATATACGAAGTGTCCAAAATAACTTCACTGAAATCGAAGTCCTGTTGTATGAAGTTAAAGAACAATTTGATGTGATCATTCCCACAGAAACGTGGAGAATAAACAATCCTGATCTATTCAGTCTCGAAAACTATAGAAAAATCTATAATAACGGAGATAAAAACTAAAATGACGGGTTCCTTGTATATGTAAGAAATATTTTCCAAATAGAATCCACAAAACACTACATAGCAGAAATAAAAATAGTAAGACTAACAGTGAAACTCAATAACAAAAAAACGTCTATTACTGCTGTATACAGACCCCACACGATTGACATAAAAACCTTTAATGAAGAATTATTAAACTATATAAAAACGGCTACCAAAAGTTATACTGAAATTTTCATTTGCGACATAAATATCAACCTGCTTAGTGACTTAATTGAAAAACAAGATTACCTCAATACATTATACGAAAACGGATTCAAATCATAAATAAACCTACTAGAGTGGAAAATAATTCTTTATCATGCATAGATCATATTTTTTTCAAAAGTGAATATATATTGAAGATAAATCACTGAATCCAATAATTCTTCATTCGAAGATCACAGACCATTTATCAATTGTTCTAAACTATAATATCCAAAACGATAAACAAAAACGTACAATCACAAACAAATACATAGACTACAAAAAATTAAAATCTTTAATGCAACAAGAAACTTCAACAAACCGCAGATCAGATATGTCATGTTAATATGAAAAATATAAATAAAAGTACAATTATCAAAACCACAGAATAGAAACACAAAAAGAAACCGTGGATAACGAAAGGCCTAATAAAATCAATGAAAGAAAGAGATAAATTATTCAAGATATACAAGAAAAGTAGAGACACGCACTCACACAGTGAATATAAGGTCTATAGAAACAAAATAGTGAAACTAATTTCAGAACTGAAACAAAACTACTATAGAAAATATAGAGAATTCGAAAAATAGCAAGAAAATATGGCAAACAGTCAATGAGTATACTAACAGAAATGTAACAAAAGTAGATGATGGTATAACCGATGAAAATAACGAAATTGAAAAAGATCTTACTATTATTGTCGAAATATTCAACAAACACTACGCCACTGTAGTTGAGAAAATGGCAAACGATATAAAGATCGCAAACAAGCAGACAGTGGATACTAAAAATAAAACTTCATTAGATTCGATCTTTTTACAGCCCATTACGGAAACCGAAATAAAAAATATTATTCATTCCTTAAAAAACAATTCGTCACCAGGCTTTGACAACATCACAACCTTAGCCTTAAAAGAAATAAGCAACCTTATTGCAAAACCATTATGTCACTTAATTAATCTTATGTTTAGTGAAGGAAAATGTCCAACTCAGTTCAAAATAGCTGTAATAAAACCAATTTTCAAACATGGCAATCGAACTGACCCAAAAAATTACCGCCCCATTAGTGTTTTATCCATTCTGAGTAAAATCTTTGAGAAGGCCCTGAAAGAACGATTGGTAAATTTCTTAGAGAAAACGAAAGCGTTATCTAAATTACAATATGGATTTAGAACCGGAATCTCTACCAATGACGTAATAGCATTACTTGTGAATAAAATTTATTCAAACTTGGATACAAGCAGGCCATGCGCAGGAATATTCATAGACCTGGCAAAAGCCTTCGATACTATAAGTCACAAGAAGCTTTTGTCCAAACTAAACGACATAGGTATTCGTGGCCCTGCCCTCTAACTCTTCCAAAACTACCTAAAAAAATTACGAAAAGCACTGCCGTGAAGGAGGAGCTTTTGAGCGCTCGTACATGCACCTTGTAGGTAGATTCGCATTTTCCAGTTTTAGAAATCAATTGAAGGAATTTTTGACAGCTGTCAAAAAAATTCTGAAACTTAAGAAAACTCCAGACTTCATGTCAGTGCTTCAGCTGATCAATTTTTTTCGATAATTCGCTAGAATTTTCTACGGTATCTATGGTCTTGGTGATGCGATCTGAACAAAATTCTGCACGTAGTTTGATACATTATTCCTCAGCTAGGTGCATGATTTCATTCCAATCCGGTCAGAATATCAGGAAAAAAATATTTTGAGCAGCCATATTTACGGAACCCCTAGTCTTATTTTGCTCATTGATGAACGTGACCGCGATATTCGCGATCCAAACCCACCCTGAAAATTTCAAGTTCCTAGGCCTTTCCGTTCAAAAGTTACAATTTTTTATGGTTCTGGTCATGCGATCTGGACAAAATATTGCTTCAATATATCATTCTCGTTTAAAATACAAAATTTGATCTCGATCGAATCCGTAGTTTCGAATTTATCGAGAAAATAAAATTTCAAACGACCGTATTTTCGGAACCCCTGGTATAATGTTGCTGATAGATAAACGTGATCACGACATTCGAGATCCACACCTATCCTGAGAATTTCAAGTCCCTAGGCGTTTCTGTTCAAAAGTTACAATTTTCTATGTTTTCTATGGTTCTGGTAATGCGATCTGGACAAAATTTCACATGTAGCTTGAACACCTCATTTTCCATTTGAGTGCAAAATTTCATCTCGATCAAATCTGTAGTTTTCAAGTAATCAGGGAAACAAAACTTTGAACGGCCATATTTACGGAACCCCTGTTGGAATTTGGCCCATTAGCGAACCGAGGCATTTGGGAACTGAACCCACACTGAAAATTTCAAATCTCTAGGTTGTTCCGTTCGAGAGTTATCGTGCTTACGGCCGGGCGGACAGACTCGAATTTTCCGACGGATTCGTCATCAGTGAGTCGAACATAGTCGATTGAGGCCATTTTCGGCTCAAAATTCGAAAAATACAGACATCGTGACGAAATGATATAGCCCTCGTGTAAGTAGTACGAGCGCTCAATAATGCTTTTATCTAATATATAAAATTCTCGTGTCCACAGTGTTCGTTGCCATACTCCTCCGAAACGGCTTGACCGATTTTGATGAAATTTTTTGTGCTTATCCGGAATCTATCAAAATCGGCCAACATCTATTTCTTATCCCCCTAAATGTTAGGGGTAGTCCACCCCTAAATTTTTTTTTTTATTTTTTAGACAAAATTTCTAATTTCTATTTTTTTATGATACAACATACAAAAATACATACAATCCCCAATTTTCGCCCTTCTACGATCAACCCTTATTTTTTAATAGCCAGAACAACGAGAGGCCGAAGGCCTCGAGCAATTTTGAAATTGCGAAAAAAGGGAGAGACCGGGGGCGCGAAGCGCCCCCTGCGTTTTCGAGAGGAAGAAACGGGCTTTCCTAAGGTAAGAGAGGCCGAAGGCCTCGAGCAATTTTGAAATTGCGAAAAAAGGGAGAGACCGGGGGCGCGAAGCGCCCCCCGCGTTTTCGAGAGGGAGAAACGGGCTTTCCTAAGGTAAGAGAGGCCGAAGGCCTCGAGCAATTTTGAAATTGCGAAAAAAGGGAGAGATATGGCAAAACAACGTTTGCCGGGTAATCTAGTTTGATATGATTTTTGTTTTGTTTATGTCGGTGTTCTGTGTTGTTACCAAACGTCATCCGAAAAGGTCGTGTTCTATTTGTCAAATTCACTTCAGTTCGAAGTGAAGAAATTCGGAAATTAATCAGTTGTCTATGGTCAAATAGAAAGCTAGGAGTGTTTATACAATATATAGGTTAGGTATCTCTTGTTTATCGATTCATCCAAATAATAATCATTATAGTTATTTGTTACAGACATCGCTTTATTCATAATATTGGTAAAAAAGAATATTTAATTTATCAAGTATTTGATCACCAGGATAGTACAATCTTCTCCCACTGAAAGTATAGGAGATGGGGGCTGTATAAGACATATCGCAGGACAACTTTTTGTAGAAATGAGCCAGGACAGACAATATGTAAGTATCATTTTCCATAACTCGAAACTGCGCAATATTACATTATTCAAATTTTCAGACCTAATACAGTGTGACTTATAGACAGCAACAAATGGATAATATTATTTCAAC
Organism: Aphidecta obliterata; assembly: GCA_963966015.1. Taxonomy (NCBI): domain Eukaryota; kingdom Metazoa; phylum Arthropoda; class Insecta; order Coleoptera; family Coccinellidae; genus Aphidecta; species Aphidecta obliterata. The sequence goes on from OZ014431.1 coordinate 31,343,390, forward strand.
GACTGGTGTGATGTTACAATCATTTATAAAGACCTGGTATTATTTGTACATGAAAATATAAGAAATATTTTTCCTACTGGGTTCAATTACTGATTCATCAGAATAAATTTATGTGAGGAAGTTGAAAAGACCTGTTGTCAATGTAAGTGCTAAACAGTTGGACTTTGAGGCAGATAGATGTACCAACAGCATTCTTGAATGACGATGCACTAATCACCGGACCTGACATCAAAGTAACAAAACTTATAAAAGACTTGTATCAAGAGTTCAAGGTAAAGAACAATAATGAAGTAAGTTCATTTCTGAGAATGAAAATTTCAAAGATCGAAAATGGTTTAAAAGTGAGTCAAGAGAACATTATTTCAAGGTTGCTTAGAGAATTCAGAATGACTGAATGTCGAACCGTTGCAACTCCGATGGAGAAGAACTTTCAAAATGATGATGGAGAACCCATTATGGAAAATATTCCATACAGAAAACTGATTTGCTCTTTGATGTATTTGGCTATGGTCAGTAGACCTGATATTGCCTTTAGAGTTTCATTACTTAGTCGTTATCTAGACACACCCACCATGCAACTTTGGAAGGCTGCACAAAAATTTTTACGATATCTGAATACAACAAAGGAGTGTGGTTTAACTTCCATAAAAGGAAACACTGGTTTGGAAGGAAGATTGGGGTGGAGACAAATTAACTAGAAAAAGCATAACTGGATTCGATGCTTTTCATGCTGGAAACACAGTTGCTTGGCACTCAAGAAAACAAAGCTGTGTAGCCCTGTCATCAATGGAGGCTGAATATATATCAGCAGCTGTAGCAGCTCAGGAACTTGTAAATTTGAAGGGTATTTTATCAGAGTTTGGAGAATCTAACAAAGTTACCTTAAGAATGGGCAATCTTAGTGCTATTTCTTTAATTAAAAATTTTGAAAATTCTAAACGAAGTAAACATATCGAAATTAAATATCACTTTATTAAAGATTTGTGTACAAAAGGACAAGTTGTTCTTAATTATGTTTGTCCAAATGATAACTGTTCTGATCTATTCACGAAAGCTTTAGGGAAAGAAAAATTTCAAAATTTCAGAATGAGTAAATAGAAATCTTTTGTTTGTTAATTTTAAATCAATTTAATTTTTATTTTGTATAATTTTGAATTGAAAGGGGTTATAAGATTTATTATTTGATGCAATGTTAATGAGCCCTGAGATCAATTCTGTGGATTTATTGACATTGATAGTTAGATATATACTCTGTGATCAATAACCAAAGAATTGTATCGAAGCATGTTGAAGATTGATGACAAGTGAGAATAAATATAGGCAAAAAATCATAATTGATCTTTTCAATACATATTACGAAGGCTATGTTCACGCAAACAATTTTGTTTAGGAATGCGTAATTTAAATTCTGTTAATTTGTAATGTATTATTGATATATTTTGTTTAACAATAAAATCAATGTTGTAGAAAATAGATACTTTCATTTCTTTCAATAATCCTTATGCTAGTCATAATAATAAATGGAATTAATGGTTTATATGATAATGCTCTGGAGGGTTTGTAGATCATTCAGAGGTATATTTCGAAGATTATCATGAGGGTTTATAGAACTGAATAATTGTTCAGTGAATGCAACAAAATGAACATAAGACAATTATATATTTATGAGACGATAGGTCATCAGTTGAGAACTTGTATACTAGATATCGATGTGTGCAATCACTTCAGATTCCATTTGTTTGCAAGAGTCATTTACAGCATTTTTTTGGATATTTAGGACCATGATTTCTCTGTGTTGGAGTCTTGCTGGACTCTGCGCATAGTCCTGATATTATCCTTGTGTGTCGAAATTCGGGACATCGGCGGCTGGTGGCCGATTCGAACGGGAACTGTTTCAACAAAATTTCAAACTAAGGCAAAACTCCAAACTTCACGACAATGCTTCATGTTCTGGAGAAAACTACGTAACTCCATATTTTTCAGGAAATGGTATTTTAGTGCAATTTGTTCGGCAACATGGTTAATAATATGAGTTTTTTGAAAAAACCCTTTTTCTTCTTTAAATAAATGAATAAAATAAGGTACATATATTTAAATAAGTCAACACAAATAATGTTTGGAAATCTGACTTAGAAAGTGTTTTTGAGCGCTCGTACTACTTACACGAGGGCTATATCATTTCGTCACGATGTCTGTATTTTTCGAATTTTGAGCCGAAAATGGTCTCAATCGACTATGTTCGACTCACTGATGACGAATCCGTCGGAAAATTCGAGTCTGTCCGTCCGGCCGTCCGTCCGTCCGTCAGCACGATAACTCTCGAACGGAATGTCCTAGAAACTTGAAATTTTCAGGGTAGTTTCGAATCTCGAATGCCGCGGTTAAGTTCGTTACTGGGCAAAATTCGCCGAGGGGTTCCGTAAATATGGCCGCTCGAAATTTTGTTTTCCTGATTACTTTGAAACTACAGATTCGATCGAGATGAAATTTTGCACTATGATGGAAAATGAGTTGTTCAAGCTACATGCAGAATTTTGTTCAGTTCGCATCACCAGAACCATAGAAACCATAGAAAATTGTAACTTTTGAACGGAAACGCCTAGGGACTTGAAATTCACAGGATAGGTGTGGATCTCGAATGTCGTGATCACTTTCATTTATGAGCAAAATTATACCAGGGGTTCCGTAAATATGGTCGTTTGAAATTTAGTTTTCTTGATAATTTCCAAACTACAGATTCGATCGGGACGAAATTCTGTATACTAATGGAGAATGTTATATTCAAGCTACATTTCTCTAGATCGCATGACCAGAACCATAGAAACCATAGAAAATTATAACTTTCGAACGGAAAGGCTAGGGACTTGAAATTTTCAGGGTGGGTTTGGATCGCGAATTTCACGGTCACGTTCATCAATGAGCAAAATAAGACTAGGGGTTCCGTAAATATGGCCGTTCAAACTATTTTTTTCTTGATAGTTTCGAAACTACTGATCGGATCGGAATGAAATTTTTTCATCTAGCTGAGGAATAATGTTCTCAAACCACCTGCAAAATTTTGTCCAGATCGCATCACCAAGACCATAGATACCGTAGAAAATTCTAGCGAGTTATCGAAAAAAATTGATCCGCTGAAGCACTGACATGAAGTCTGGAATTTCGCCTAAGTTTCAGATTTTTTCGACAGCTGTCGAAAATTCCTTCAATTGATTTCTAAAACTGGAAAATGCGAATCTACCTACAAGGTGCATGTACGAGCGCTCAAAAGCTCCTGCTTTCACGGCAGTGCTTTTCTTAATTTTTTGTTTCTCCTATAAAATTTTGTCAAATGGAGTTACGCAATTTTCTCCTGAGGGCGACGATGTGACCATTTTTTTTTATAATTCGCTAGAATTTTCTACGGATCTATGGTCTTGCAATCTGCAAGTAGTTTGAATACATTATTCTTCATCTATGTGCAATTACCAGGAAAAAAACCATTTGAACGGTCATATTTACGGAACCCCTAGTGTAATTTTGCTCATTGATGAAAGTGATAGCGATATTCGAGATCCACACCTATCTTGAAAATTCCAAGTCCCTAGGCGTTTCCGTTCAAAAGTTACAATTTTCTATGGTTTCTACGGTTCTGGTTATGCGATCTGGACAAAATTTTGCAAGTAGTTTGAATACATTATTACTCAGCTAGGTGCAAAATTCCATCCCAATCCGCTCAGTATTTTCGGAACTATTAACAGAAAATATTTTGAACGGCCATATTCACGGAACCCCTAGTCTTATTTTACTCATTGATGAACGTGACCGCGATATTCGCGATCCAAACCCACCCTGAAAATTTCAAGTTCCTAGGTCTCTCCGTTCAAAAGTTACAATTTTCTATGGTTTCTATGGTTCTAGTTATGCGATCTGGACAAAATATTACTTCAATATATCATTCTCGATAAAATCACAAAATTTCATCTCGATCGAATCCGTAGTTCCGAATTTATCGAGAAAACGAAATTTCAAACGACCGTATTTACGGAACCCCTTGTAAAATGTTGCTCATAGATGAACGTGATCACGACATTCGAGATCCACACCTATCCTGAAAATTTCAAGTCCCTAGGCGTTTCCATTCAAAAGTTACAATTTTCTATGGTTTCTATGGTTCTGGTCATGCGATCTGGACGAAATTTCACATGTAGCTTGAACACCTCATTTTCCATTGGAGTGCGAAATTTCATCTCGATCAAATCTGTAGTTTTCAAGTAATCAGGACAACAAATTTCAAACGGCCATATTTACGGAACCCCTGGTGGAATTTGGCCCATTAACGAACTCAACCGAGGCATTCGGAAACTGAACCTACACTAAAAATTTCAAGTCTCTAGGTGGTTCTGTTCGAGAGTTATCGTGCTTACGACCGGCCGGACGGCCGGACGGACAGACTCAAATTTTCCGACGGATTCGTCATCAGTGAGTCGAACATAGTCGATTGAGACCATTTTCGGCTCAAAATTCGAAAAATACAGACATCGTGACGAAATGATATAGTGTAAGTAGTACGAGCGCTCAAAAAGGAAACAACTGGTATAGATCAATAACACAATGAGTAGCCAAAGAGAAATAACTTATGGAACAGTATTAGGCCCCATTTTATTTATAATTTATTTGAATGAACTGCTATATTTGAATTGTGTTGAATTGTGAATGTCGGGGAACAATAATCTCATACGCTGACGACACCGTACTTTTTGTGGATGGAAACTCTTGGGAAGAAGTAGAAACCAATATAAAAGACGATTTAGGAATAGTAATAGAATGGTTTGATGACAATCTCCTCACAATTAATATGCATAAAACTGTATATCTACCTTTTTCGAATTATAAGAATGGTCTCCCAAATACAGAACAATTAGACCTGAATTTATCTTTCAGAAACATTACGTATAATATTCAAACAACAACCAATACAAAATACCTAGGGATAATGATTGATAATAACTTAAAATGGAGTCTTCAAATTCAGAAATTAACCAAAAAAGTAAGATCATTAATGTACCTATTCAAACAAATGAGAAAAATCTGAAATGCATGTATTTCAGTTTGGTCCAATCCCTTCTGAACTATGGCATAACCGGATGGGGTGGTGCATACTCTAACAATATAAAACCTGTAGAAGTAGCACAGAAGAAAATAATCAAAATAATGTATAACTCAATAACCAGTTTTTATCGATTCGGCTTTTCCAGAATTCTAACTTATTGAATATTAGAAATCTATTCTACAAAACCTCATTGCTCAATTTACTCAAACATAATTCAATAGATATGAATGAACCTCACACTTATCCAACAAGATTTCGAGAAAATGCCAATATAGCTCTCCCTAAGTCTCAGAAGTCCATTGGACAGCAAAGTTACCTACACGTCGGACAAAAATTATACAGTTGTCTACCAATAAGTTTGAAAAAGAAATTAACAAAAAAAAATTCAAAAACAAAGTAACAAATTGGCTACTTGCAACAACAGTCAAAATACTATTGTAAACACACCAATAACCGAACAGACACATGTATATAAAAACCATTCTAAAATCCGCTAATCAATCACCATTGCTGTTATTATCCAAAGTCCAAATTCTGTACTTGTATGTTCTGGCTACAGTATTCATTTATTAACATACATATGTTTTCACTAATCTGATATCTCAGAAAGTTTTAATTTTTCATTATGGTGGAAACACTCAATCTAGCTTTAAATATATACTATAGATATTACTGTTGTTATGTGTGTGCATATTTTACTATACATTCGTGACTGTACTGTATGTGCATATATGAGTGTGTAGTTCACCATTTTGTCAGTCTGTGGCCACTGTTGTTGTTACATTTATATATAAGTTATTTCTCTCACATACTTTCAGGTAGTATACTGTAGTAACCTTATATGTGTTATTTTAGTACTGCTGGATTTTTGTTACATATTATGCTCAAAGAGATCAAATACCGCTTTATGTCTAGGAACACAGTCTAGCTTAGGCTAAAGTGAACCTGGACATAGGAATTTGATTGATTTGCAATATGTTATTTAATTCAAAATCTGATATTTGTTCAAAACTGTTTATGTTTACATTGAAAACCATTTATGCAGATGATATGAATAAATATTTTATTATTATTATTATCTCGTTTGTTGGTGCTACCAAACTCAGCTCAAAGCTGGTATCATTGGCCTATCCCGAGTACCAAAGAGATTAGACTCAATTTACATTGTGAACTTCCGTACTGTATGACAGGTGTTCAATATAACAGCCTTCTGGATGTCTGAATAGGTGTTTTTAGGTAGTCCCAGTTAAGCGATACTTTCGTGCAGAGTCTTGGGCACCACTCCGGTTGACGATATTATCACTGGAACGATTTCCACTTTCTCGCAATGCCACATTTGTTTGATTTGGATAGCGAGATCCGCATACTTAGCCATCTTCTCCTGATATTTATTGATAATGTTGTGAGTGTTCGGAACCGCTACATCAACGAGAAAGACCGAGTTGACTCTTCTATCCAATACTACAATATCTGGTCTGTTATTCGTCACCTGTCTATCGGTGATAATGGACCTATCGTAGTAAAGTCTAAAATGGTCATTCTCGAGAACCATCTGTGGCAGATACTTATAGTATGGTGTATAGGTGTTGAGAAGACCGAACTTGTTCGCCAGTTTCTGGTGGACGATGTTGCACACTTGATTATGTCTATGCAGGTAGTCAGTATTAGCCAGCGCGCTACAGCCAGATGTTATATGCTGAATAGTCTCTGATTTTTGTTGACACTTCCTGCATTTGTCGGATTGGGTATTAGGATCCTTAATGATGAACTTCTTGTAATTATTCGTATTGATGACCTGATCTTGAATAGCGATCATAAAGCCCTCAGTTTCTGGAAATAAGTTTCCGCTAGTGGGCCATATATTTGAAGCCTCCTTGTCAATGTGTTGCTGGTTGAGTTCGTGGAGGTGTCGGCCATGCAATGCCTTTTCCGACCATTGTTCTTGTTTCTCCACATCTGAAACTACTCCAAAATCTGCTCCAGCAACGCGAGGTTCAGGGGCGTGTAACCCTTATCCGCTCTAGTAACAGTCCGATGAAGATCGGAGGTTTCGGCCTTCTTATAAAAGAACTCGCGTAATTTCTGGACCTGTCGATTGTGCAGATTGATGAGGTCAATAAACCCCCTTTCTCCTTCCTTCCGAGGTAGTGTCGTTCTTATAGTGGATGACTTTGGACGGTGGTTGTTGGTTTTTGTCATCATTGTTCTTGTCGACCTCTGAATAGCATCCAACTCAGTTTTTGTCCATTTGAGTATTCCGAAAGAGTATGTTAAAACTGGTATGGCATATGTGTTGATTGCCTGTACTAAGTGACCTGCATTCAGCTCAGACTTCAGCAGTGCTTTTACTCTTCTGGTGTATTACTCCTGAATTTCTACTTTAGCCTGCTTGTGTTCCAGCAACCTGGCTTGTTGGAATCCCAGATATTTGTAAGATTCTCCGTTTTCCATTGCCTCTATGATATCTCCGTTTGGTAGTTTTATATCTCCGTCTATGACAATGCCTTTTTCGATATGAAGGATTTTGCTCTTGGATAGACCAAATTCCATATGAATATCACTGGAGAATCCATGCGCTATCTCTAGAAGACGTTCAATTTGATGCTGGTTCGCCGCATATAGCTTGAGATCATCCATGAATAGAAGGTGTGGAATTATAAAATTCATATTTCTATTAGCTTTGATGTTGAAGCCGTATTTCGTACTATTGAGCATAGTGGAGAGGGGATTCATTGCAAGGCAGAACCATAGTGAGCTCAAGGAGTCACCCTGGAAGATTCCCCTAAGGAGCGGTATTTCTTCGCTGTTAATAAAGTTTTGACCGAGATGCACATGCAAGTTTGTTCGCCAATCTTTCATTGTTGTTTAAAGAAAACCTATAATAGTCGGGTGGACTTTGTAGATTTTCAACACCTCGAGAAGCCAAGAATGGGGTACACTATCAAATGCTTTCTTATAATCGACAAAAGCTGTGTGTATATTCCGGTGACCCTTCTGGGCTTGTCGAAGTATAACAGAGTCCATAACAAGTTGTTCCCTGCACCCTTGGTGATCTCTTGTGCAGCCCTTTTGTTCTTCTGCCAATATATTATTTTACTCAGCGTGCTTGTATATTCTGTTGGTGATGCATGCTGTAAGAATTTTATACAATGTTGGTAGGCACGTGATAGGTCTGTACTGTGTAGGGTCATCCGTCTTTGAACTCTTTGGCAACACATGTGTTGAACCCAAAGTTAGAAATGATGGCATATCCTTAGGGTTGTGCAGGATGTGGTTGAATTGTTTATCCAGTTCTTCGTGGACACTGGAAAATTTCTTGTTCAGAAATTTTGGATGTTGTCTACTCCCGGGGAAGTCCAGTTGTTAGCATTTCGGACAGCTTCTCTGATTTCTTCTACGAAAATCTCATCGAATTGCATCGGTGCAACGCTCAACTGTTCCTTCTCAGTTTTTATCCAGCTGGCGTCTACGTTGTGATATTTGGCGTTGACCATATCAAGGACCAATAATTCTCTAAACAATGCTTGGATATCATTGGTTTGTTGATGTTAACATTTTCAGTTTTTAAATGTCTGAAGAAGGTTCTTTGATTATTCTGGAAAGTGCTGTTTTGTTGTTTCCTTTTTTTGCACTTGATGTATCTCGATAAACGCTTGGACTTCGCTTTCAATTTTTGCTTCAACAGGTCTACATGTTCACTCAGATGATGTTGATGATCTGGATCGTTGATATGTGTATTTATTTTCTTGAATATTTATCTAACATGATTTTTCAAGCGTTTTGGAGGTTCTCTATTGCTCTGATATTCGGTTAGTCGTCCAAGCTCAGTTCTTATATCGTTGATAGCATGCTCCAGTCGTTGCTGCCACCACGGTTTTTTGCTGGAATTTTTGGCACGTACAGTTGGTGCATATACTTCCTGGTTGTGCATTCGGAGCACTGATACGGCTCCACAGTAAATGAGCAAATGAAGCTTCTCGAGAGAATTGTAGTCTTTGATGTATCTTTCCAGTGTTGAATTCACAGCTGCAATGATATTATTGGTTTCTCTATTGGTCCTCAGTTTCGGCAGTTTTGGTCGACGTATCGGATTAGTGCCCTCAAATTCTGCTAGTGATTTGCTCAGTTCGAAGAGCACTTTATCGAGCAACACTGGTTGAGCTGTTGTATCGGGAACAAGAGTTATGTGGTGTAAAGCCTAAAGAGCCTGTATATTCCATTTCCTGAGTTCAATGTATTGTTTGCATTATTCAAGCTATTGTTCAATAATATGACAAGCTTGCACTTTATTAATGTGGAACACTAATTCTCATCGAGTATAAGTTCGATAGAATGTGAAGCAATCCAATTAGAAATATTCAAGTGAACTAGTAGTTTCTATCCACCACATGGCGATCCTGCCAATTCGAAAATGGGATCTTCCGACTCGAAAAATACGAAGCAAGATGTTACCGAAAATGGTGCCGTAAATTCTAATTTCATCGTTCAAGAAAGTGCATATAACATTACCAAAGATGTCAAGGTAGTCCTGTTCCTGATTCTGGCTGTGTTGGTATTGGACATGATTTTCAAACTTCATAAGGCTCATAAGAAGAATATAGAACGAAGGATAAGACGAAACCACAACGTGTCCCTGGGTTCTGTTGCAGCAGTATAGAGTGCTAGATGTGAGTGAACTTAAAAAACAACAAGACTATCTGAAGGTAACATTTTTTTTCGTATGAATCGTACCTATTCATATTGTTTCTTGGTGAGAGTTAAGTTATATTGTAATTTATCTTTAAAGTAATCTTGTAAGTAATCTGCCTACCATTGTCACAGTCTCATGAAAACTAAAGACGAAGAGCTAAATTTACAGATAGATCAGGTAACAAGTGCATTGAAAAATGCCGCCAAGAGAGTTTTGAAGAAAGAAGTCCCTAAAACAAAGGCAACAAGAACTGATATTAAAAACAACCTGGTAAGTTCATTTAACGCGTTGACAAAGATTTTGAGAGGCGCTTGGGATACTTTGGAGAATGTAGATAAGCATAATTGCAAAACTTACTTCCTTGATAGTAGGGATAGAGTAGTTCGCTCATTTCAAGTGCTAGGAGTCAAGATAAGAGTTCCGATTTCATGTCTAGAAAAAATGGATCCATTGATTTTTGATGAGGAAATAGAAGAAAAAGACTCATTAGACATTATGGTCACTACAGCAAGCGATTTTTTCAATTTAGCAAGTAAATTACTACCTAATCAATTCGATGGCAAAATTGAGAATTTTCGATCATTCCTAGATTCTTTAGAACTTCTTAAACAAAATTGCGCAAACAATCAGAATAATGCTATTGCATTCATAAAGACACGGTTGACTGGCAAAGCTCGCGATTTAATAACAGAGGAAGATAATATTGATGATATAATATCAAAGTTGAGGAACGGAATAAAAGGGGAAAGTTCTCGTTTATTATCAGCCAAACTTTCAAGCTGTAGACAAAATCATAAAGATCCTGCTAGTTTTGCGTCCGAAATAGAGATTTTAGCTGAAAAACTTCAAAACGCTTATATAACCGAAGGAGTGCCCAGAGAAGTAGCCGAAAATTATTCTGTAGAAGCCACGGTATGCTCACTCACTCAAAATTCTGTGGAATTGTAGTAGCTATTTCGTCTTTGTCAGTGTGATCTTCTCTGTGAGAACTGTTTACTACTTCTCGTGCTTCAGGAGGGATATTTACTATCTGCAGCTCATGAAGAACTTCTCCATGGATTTGCTGCAAGATCGGATCAGGAAGCAATTTGTTCCTTAAAATAGCTCTTCTCTGGTCAGCTATTCGTTGCTCTGTTATGTGTTGCAATTCCGGGTACCTTTCAACAAAACTACGGTGAAGAGCATAACGGTACGTAGTCAGGTCAGTTTCCATCTTCGTAACTGTAAAATAGGAGCGCATTATGAAAGAATTCAACTCTGTGGTCCATTTCTTTCGCTTTCTAGGCAGTCCGGCTTTAGTGGTCGCAGGCACATTGACATTCGTCACCGTAGAAACACTCAAAGTCGGTTGAGAGCTATGGGCGTTAACGTCCTCTCCAGTGGTGGGATTCGCATTAGCCATACTCGTCATCGCGCTGCGCCCGCCGCTATTCGAGGGAGACTGCAACTCATTTTTCGAACAGGACCCTCTACCTAAATCCTGAACGCGACGAGAGGTTAAAGTGGTACAATGCCGATTCACCCGTTTACTCCTTAAATTGTACATCATCAAGATTTTGCATTTTATCCCGACTGCCAGGGTCAGCTAGGGTACCTCGGGTTTGCCAAGCCCGTACTCCGGAACAAGTCCCAGAGGGGCTCTATTATTATTATTATTATTCATTCCAGGAATCGCTGATAGAAACGGATAGGAATCACGTTAGGGAATGCCATTAGAAACTGAAGCAATATGTATTTGTATTCTCCATTACATACTTATGAATATCGTATACGGTTCTATACGGATTTGCGGTTTCACTATCCAATTTGGATCTCATACATTCTCATTTATTTTCAAACTGCATGTCCTTATAGAAACATAAGCATTCATCTCAGGAATCGCTGATAGAAACGGATAGGAATCACCAAAGGGAATGCCATTAGAAACTGAAGCAATATGTATCTGTAATCTCCATTAAATACTTATGAATATCGTATACGGTTCTATACGGATTTGTGGTTTCACTATCCAATTTGGCTCTCATGAGTTCTCTCAGACAATTTTCTATCAGTTTATATGAGACATTTTTGGCAGGGCTAGCACTCATTTTTTTCGTCTTTTCATTTTGTACAATTTGTCTGTTGAAAGTATCAGCACCGCTCCTTGGTTCAGATTTTACAAGCAAAAAACAGAAAAAACACCGTTTTTTTTTGGTGTTTCTTCACAATTACAAGAGAAGTAATCATATTTGCGAGTCGAAAACATATCACTAAACATCCACGGACCACCTCACGTAACCCCGCACTCACGGTTTTCTTCTACGAAAGACAAAATAACAAATTGTATGTTACGGAAATTGCCCAGAAAAGGAATGGCAGCGCTAACCAATATAGCAAGCGCAGTGGTGAGATCAGAATACTATCCGGAAAGATGGAAAAGAGCAGAAATAATTGTGTTCAATAAGCCAGGAAAAGATAGAAAATTCCCACAAAACTACAGGCCGATAAGTCTACTGTCAGCACTTGGAAAAATTGTCGGAAGAGTCATTGCAAAAAGACTCAATGAAGAAACAGAAGCGCTGAATCTGATACCACCGGAACAATTTGGATTCAGAAGAAAACATTCCACAGGACTTCAACTGTTAAGGATCACTGAATATTTCACTGAAGGATTTCAGAATAAACAAGCCACAGGATTAGTGCTATTAGATGTCGAGAGAGCCTTCGACCGAATTTGGCACGAAGGACTTGCCTACAAAATGATAATGGCAGGCTACACCACCAAAACCTGCAAGATAATAAGAAACTACCTGAGGAACAGGAATTTTTATGTCAAAATAGACGACACATTATCTACCTCCAAACAAGTAGAAGCAGGAGTACCCCAAGGATCAGTTCTAGGACCTCTGCTCTACCACATATATATCTACGATATTCCTAAAAACCCGAGGAATCTGCTAGCCCTTTATGCAGACGACACGGGAATAGCCTTCAGACATCGACGACCAGATCAGTCATACACAGAAGACTGCAAGAAGCACTAGAAGATTCATAAGAATAGTTCATTCAATAAAAAAATCAAATTAATAGCAAAGAGAGCCAAGCTATTCTACTACAGAAGCGGAGACTTGAAATTAATTCCAACCTACAGATAGATGGAGAAGAGATAAAATGGGAAAATGAAGTCAAATATCTAGGAGTAAAACTAGATAAAGGGCTAACATGGAAAAACCATATAAAATATGCAGTGGATAAAACAAACTCAGCAAGAGTAGACTCTACCCACTGCTAGGAAGAAGAAGCCAAATGAACCAAAGCACGAAGCTACGAATGATCAAGTCAATTGCAAGACCCCAACTAACATATGGCTCGGCGGCATGGGGCCATGCAGCCAATAGCCATATAAAGAAGATTCAAGCAACAGAGAATAAACTGCTCAGAGCAGCAATGAATATGCCGTGGTTCGTAAGAAACCAACAGAGACTTAGAATGGAAAACTGTCACAGATTTCCTGAAGAAGAAGGCCGAGAAGATATTTGAGAAAGCAAGTCAACACCCAAATGATGAACTAAAAAGATGTGGTTAGGATACCCACCTATCACAAAAGACCCAGAGATCAACTACGTAGAAACAGAAATTGAGTGATCTCAATTTGAATTATCCAGAAGAAGAGACTCCTATGAAATTTAAATTCATAGGTAACACAATTATCACACGACAAAGATCGTGATAGAGATACGAACAAGAAGAGTCAAAAGGTTAATAGGTAATGAATGCCCGGAATCTAAAACTGCAGGTTAGGTTTAGTTAGAGTAGGTCCTGCTTCACACGAAGTCTCACACTGTTCTATCTATCGGAGATAGTTCATCCATGAGGATTCCCCCTGACTAAAAAAAAAAAAAAAGATCTCTACGTATCAGAACTGTACGGACCATCCGCCCGTGAATGTTGCCCTAATATAAATGCGCTTTTAGGTCTTGTATTGTACCTCGTATGGCAGAAATTCTCTCGGATGCTAGGTTATCAAATGAACCAACGATTTCAGTATACTGCTGTCTATTTGTAGTACAAGCATTTGCTCGATAGAGCTTGAATATATCATTTTCCATTAAAATACAAAATTTCGTCACTTTCGAATCAGGAAAAAAAATTCGAACAAGCAATAACGGCCCAATAACGAACTCAAACGCGATATTCGAGATTTGAACACACCCTAAAAATCTCAAGTTTCTAGGTCGTTCCGTTCGAGAGTTATCGTAAATATGGCCTTGACGGACGGACAGACTTGAATTATTCGACGGACTCGTCATCAGCAAGTCGAACCTATTTAATTTGGACCATTTTCGGCTCAAGTTTTGAAAAACAGACATCGTGAGTTTTAGTACATTATTCTTCATCTATGTGGAAAATTTCATTCCAAACCAATCAGTAGTTTCGAAATTATCGAGAAAAAATATTTTGAACGGTTATATTTAAGGAACTCGTAGTATAATTCGGCTCATTGATGGACGTGACCGCGAAATTCGAGATCCAAACCTACCCTGAAAATTTCAAGTACCTAGGCTTTTCTGTTCGAAAGTTATAATTTCCTATGGTTGCTTTTGCTCTGGTCATGCGATCTCGACAAAATTTTGCACGCAGCTTGAACACGTCATTCTCCATCTGAGGGCGAAAGTTCATCTTGATCTAATCAGTAGTTTCGAAGTTATCAGGAGAACCAAATTTCGAAGGGCCATATTTACGGAAACCCCTCATCGAATTCGACCCAATAACGAACTCAACCGCGGCATTTGAGATTCGAACCTACCTTGAAAATTTCAAGTTTCTAGATCGTTCCGTTCGATAGTTATTGTGTATACGGACAGACGGACAGACTCGAATTTTTCGACGGATTCGTCATCAGTGAGTGGAACCTTGTCGATTGAGACCATTTTGGGTTCAAAATTCTAAAAATACAGACATCGTAAAGAAATGATATAGCCCTCGTGTAAGTAGAACGTGCGCTCAAAAAATCATCATAAACCTACCAAACGGGTGTGGAAAAGTAACGAATTGAATTTTGTGACAAAGCTACTGTTTGATCAATATTTTTGAAACCGTGGTTCAGTTTGATGAGTCTTTATAACAACCAGCGTTAAGAAAGTTTAGTACTTAGAATACTTAGAAGCTTCACCGCTCTGGCGATGAATTTGCACAAGAACTCGCTCACGTCAGAAGATCATGACACTAACTTCCTGATGGTGAAAGTATTTATTTTTTTCAAACAAAATTTACTCCTCGTAAATATTTTTACACTTCATAAAAAAACTCAATCTTACTCACCTGTGCCAAAAACTTTGGCAGATTGACATCCATAATCGCTCTCAAAACCAACTGCGCCTCTGGAGAATGTGGATATGTCTTCTTCAAAGCACCAGCAGCCAGCAACACAGATTTAACTGCCCTCATACCATAATCGTAATGATTTTGAGACGACAACTGTTCAGAACATAGTTTGTATGTGTGGACGATCTTTTGAGCCAGGCTAGAATATTTCGATATATTACTCCATAAAAAGTCAGGAATAGAGAATAAACAATTAACAAAAAGAGAATGGACTCGCCACTTGCATCCTACCACCAAGAAAGGCAAAAAGCAATGTCTACGAAATCATGCAGCGGTGCCGACTGCACTTATAATATTTATTTATTATTATATTGTTATTTCTTTTCTCGAATTTATCTTTATATATAAAAATTGCGTGTCCCGTTGTTTGTCCGGGATGAACTCCTTAGATACTGTACCGATTCCAATCAAATTTTGCCTACTGTGTGCAGTTTGATCCAACTTGAAAGAAAGGATAGTTTATGACCCAATTTACATTTGCAATATTGTTTAATTGCAAAGTATTTGTTTATTGTATACGACAAAGTGATAATTATCTAGGTCATCGCGTCCCCACTACACCCATCACTCTAACAGCGATAACGTGCGAGGAGGGATGCCAAGTTCCTGGGTCTTTCCCAAAACTGAAGAAATTTGAAACTGTTCCAGAACTGGGTGATAACTTTCAAAGAATCGAGGATAGGGTTAAGCGAGCCTTACAGGATCAATATTATTGAAGCAATATCGATATCGATCAATATATTGAACGTGTTAGGAGGATATTGAAACAATAATATTGATGGCTACCGTTTTTTCGACATATTATTATATCGCCGAAAGCGAGCCTTACACGGTCAATATTATTGAAGCAATATTATTGACGCAATATAATAATATGTCGAAAAAACGGTAGCCCTCAATATTATTGTTTCATTATCCTCCTTACACGTTCTATATATTGATCGGTATCGATATTGCTTCAATAATATTGATCGTGTAAGGCTCGCTTTAGGGTTAATAATAATAATAATTCCACTGGTTTGTATACTTAACGACAATATAATAAGAAGTATACCATAGACGCAGCAACGCGTGGTCGAGCCTTTTAGTATATATGAATATATATTACCCGAGAAAATCATATAACCATTTATAAAACCAATCTTTTTGATAATTATTGTAAAACTAAGCTCACCAAGGAACGATGTGGATAGTATGGGTTATCTTTTATTTTACCTGCCAGCATCCACGAATCCGAATGAGTACAATGATATTTCTCCTATCAATGCATAATCAGGAACCATCATTGCCACTGTCCTGAATAATACTTTCAAATTATCGGGAAGTTCCTGACGTCCTGCGTATCTGGAAAATTAAATCATGAATGAGGAGAAGTAACAGTCACTATTTTCGTATCTTATAAGGAAAGGTGGTTGAAGAAATGCAGTACAGTTAAATTTTCTGTTATAATTCCGCAAAAAGAATTTTAATTACACCTCCCATTATGATTATATACCTATATATGCAGGGTGTCCCGGGGGTAATTGTACATCATCTTACGAGGGGTAGAGTAGGACTTGGTGAGTACGAATTTCATTTACTTTATTTTATTTTTGAGCGCTCGTACTACTTACACGAGGGCTATATCATTTCGTCACGATGTCTGTATTTTTCGAATTTTGAGCCGAAAATGGTCTCAATCGACTATGTTCGACTCACTGATTACGAATCCGTCGGAAAATTCGAGTCTGTCCGTCCGGCCGTCCGGCCGTAAGCACGATAACTCTCGAACGGAACAACCTAGAGACTTGAAATTTTCAGTGTGGGTTCAGTTCCCGAATGGCTCGGTTAAGTTCGTTAATGGGCCAAATTCCACCAGGGGTTCCGTAAATATGGCCGTTCAAAGTTTTGTTTCCCTGATTACTTGAAAACTGCAGATTTGATCAAGATGAAATTTTGCACTCGAATGGAAAATGAGGTGTTCAAGCTACATGTGGAATTTTGTCCAGATCGCATGACCAGAACCATAGAAACCATAGAAAATTGTAACTTTTGAACGAAAACGTCTAGGGACTTGAAATTTTCAGCATAGGTGTGGATCTTGAATGTCGTGATCACGTTCATCTATGAGCAACATTATACAAGGGGTTCCGTAAATACGGTCGTTTGAAATTTTGTTTTTTCGATAAATTCGAAACTACGGATTCGATCGAGATGAAATTTTGTATTTTAATCGAGAATGATATATTGAAGCAATATTTTGTCCAGATCGCATGACCAGAACCATAGAAACCATAGAAAATTCTGACTTTTGAACGGAAAGGCCTAGGAATTTGAAATTTTCAGGGTGGGTTTGGATCGCAAATTTCACGGTCACGTTCATCAATGAGCAAAATTAGACCAGTGGTTCCGTAAATATGGCCGTTCAAGATATTTTTTTCCTGATAGTTTCGAAACTACTGATCGGATGGAATGAAATTATGCACCTAGCTCAGAAATAATGTATTCAAACTACGAGCAAAATTTTGTCCAGATCGCATCACTAAGACCATAGATGTCGTGGAAAATTCTAGCGAATTATCGGAAAAAATTGATCAGCTGAAGCACCGACATGAAGTCTGGAGTTTTGCCTAAGTTTCAGGATTTTTTTGACAGCAGTCAAACATTCCTTCAATTGATTTCTAAAACTGGAAAATGCGAATCTACCTACAAAGTGCATGTACGAGCGCTCAAAAGCTCCTGCCTTCACGGCAGTGCTTTTCGTAATTTTTTTATATCCCGACTCTCCTAGGTCTCTGTGAGACCCCTCAGAAGCTCAGAGCTTGTGCCAAACTAATCGACGGGATTGATTGAAACTTGTAACGCAGTGAATTTCGATACTTATAACACTCGGTATAATTCGCGACATTTCGAAATATCCATTCGAATATTTCCTTGTTCCCATATCGAGAAAATCTAACGAGTCGATCTGGAAATTAAGCCTGTGTATAAAAACTTATGTAAGACACCGCCGAAGGTGTTATCTACCCCATATGTTATTTTTTGCATGCCGTCGGCGGTTTTTTGGGGACCCGACGCCTATTTCAAGAGTTGAAATTTTTCCCCTCTAACCGAGTTGAAGAGCAAGAGCCTTCGTTATCTTATAAAAGCTGAAATTTTGTCAGCGCATGCTCCCAACACAGTTATAAACGAAGGACAATTATGGAGTTTGGGTTGAATAAAAGAAGCCCACGAGGAAAGTACCAGAAGAATCGAAAGGCCAGCCCCGAAACATTAACATGGTGAAACCCCAAAAGCAGTAAAAGAGCTAATAAATAGGAATATAAAACTCAGGAAGAACTACAGAACTTCACATCGAGAAGAAGACAAGAAAGAGCTGAATAAACACAGTCCAGTGCTGAAAAATGCACTGAGAGAACTGAGAGCAGACAGATGGAACCGAAGAGTTAGAGAGCTAAACACCATAGACCACTCAGCACGGAAGATGCAAAAGTGCTTATGATGCGAGAAAACTGAAATTCCCCCTCTACACGGAGCTAATGGGATGGCCTACTCCAAGCTTGAAAAAGCCGAAGCACTGGTCGACGCAATAGAACGAGAAGCCAGAATCAACTACAGAGAAGACGCTGACCATGAAGACTTAGAAGAAGAAGTCGAAGGAAATGAAGAATTGATGTTGGAACCGCCGGAAGGCGATACCATTCCAAATCCAACAACACCAACGGAAATTGAAGAAATCATCAAGAAATTGAAAAACAGAAAAGCTCCAGGAAAAGACAAAGAAACAAACTTTATGTTACGGAAATTGCCCAGAAAAGGAATAGCAGCTCTAACCAATACAGCAAACGCAGTGATGAGAACAGAATACTACCCTGAATCTGATACCACCGGAACAATTTGGATTCAGAAGTAATCATTCCACAGAACTTCAACTGTTAAGGATCACTGAATATTTCACTGAAGTATTTCAGAATAAACAAGCCACAGGATTAGTGCTATTAGATGTCGAGAGAGCCTTCGACCGAGTTTGTCACGAAGGACTTGCCTACAAGATGATGATGGCAGGCTACACCACCAAAACCTGCAAGATAATAAGAAACTACCTGAGGAACCGGAATTTTTATGTCAAAATAGACGACACATTATGTACCACCAGACAAGTAGAAGCAGGAGCGCCCCAAGGATCAGTTCTAGGACCTCTGCTCTACAACATATACATCTACGATATTCCTAAGAACCCAAGGAATCTGCTAGCCCTTTATGCAAACGACACGGGAATAGCCTTCAGACAATGCCGACCAGATGTCAAACACGGAAGACTGCAAGAAGCACTAGAAGATTCAGAATAATGGTTCATTAAATGGAAAATTCAAATTAATAGCAAAAAGAGCCAAGCTTTTCTACTACAGAAGCGGAGACTTGAAATTAATTCCAACCTACAGATAGATGGAGAAGAGATAAAATGGGAAAATGAAGTCAAATATCTAGGAGTAAAACTAGATAAAGGGCTAACATGGAAAAACCATATAAAATATGCAGTGGATAAAACCAACTCAGCAATGAGTAGACTCTGCCCACTGCTAGGAAGAAGAAGCCAAATGAACCAAAGCAACGAAGCTACGAATGATCAAGTCAATTGCAAGACCCCAACTAACATATGGCTCGGCGGCATGGGGCCATGCAGCCAATAGCCATATAAAGAAGATTCAAGCAACAGAGAATAAACTGCTCAGAGCAGCAATGAATATGCCGTGGTTCGTAAGAAACCAGCAAATCCACAGAGACTTAGAATGGGAAATTGTCACAGATTCCCTGAAAAAGAAGGCCGAGAAGATATTTGAAAAAGCATGTCAACACCCAAACGATGAGCTAAGAAGACTTGTGGACTAGAACCCCGCAGAAGATGTGGTTAGGATACCCACCTCTCACAAAAGACCCAGAGATCAACTACGTAGAAACAGAAATTGAGTAATCTCAATTTGAATTATCCAGAAGAAGAGACTCCTATGAAATTCAAATTCATAGGTAACACAATTATCACACGACAAAGATCGTGATAGAGATACGAACAAGAAGAGTCAAAAGGTTAATAGGTAATGAATGCCCGGAATCTAAAACAGCAGGTTAGGTTTAGTTAGAGTAGGTCCTGCTTCACATGAAATCTCACACTGTTCTATCTATCGGAGATAGTTCATCCATGAGGATTCCCCCTGACTAAAAAAAAAAAAAAAAAGTTTGGGTTATGGTGGCTTTGGCTGGTGAGCGGTATCGAAGTGTGTAAAATACCGATCTACTTTCGTCGAATTATAAAGTGTGATTTTTTGGTATTACCTTAAAAATATTATTAGAAATCACGTCATTCATTTCCAGGCACTTTACATGGTGGCAACCCCTCGCCAGACACCATGAGTGTTCATGAAATATAATTCTACGTACGTTATAGTATAAAAGCTGATTTTTATATCAGCACCTCAGAGGTAAAGTGTGTTAAGTCACACTTTTTTCAGAAATGGAATGGTGTTATCTACACCATTGGAATTATATTATTAAATTCTATCTAGTGGAAAATGGATTTAACTCTCATGTTACAACGGATTTAACTCCCTAGTTAAATAGGATTTAACTCCCTAGTTACAACGGATTTAACTCCCTAGTTACTCCCTAGTTAAATCTGTTTTCCACTAGATAGAATTCAATAATATAAATCCAATAGTGTAGATAACTCGTTTCTGGAAAAAATGTGACTTAACACACCTCACCTCTGATATATGATCCTAAGGTAATAATGAGATGATGTTTACCCAATAGCCAGACATTTTTGATGGTTCCAACCCCTTGCCAGACAAGTATGTTAATCTTATGAAGAGATTCGTGATTAGGATGACGTGCAAATAAATAAAGAACAGATTTATATTTTACCTTCAGAATATCATTAAACCAGACACTTTACATGGTGGCAACCCCTTGCCAGACACCCTTAATGTTTATGAAATTGTAATTCTACTCACGTTATATTACACTGGACCGCAAAATTAACCGGACAGAAAAATTTTTGCTTGATATCAATCTTGAATTTTGACAAGTTGCTGATGCTTTAATCTTCATCATGTCCTGATATCGATTTCACGACAGGATGGATGGATAATGGATACGTGGAGATACATGGTAGGACAAAAATTTGCATTTCACGCTTAATTTCTGAACATCCTGTAGAAAAATTCACCAACTACTGTGTTTCGGACTGTATTACGGTATTGGATCCAAACGTTCTTTCCTATCACATCTGAGGTACTCTGTAGGAAGCTCGAAATTAAACGCCTTCTTCTATGTACAATCGAAAGCGTGCAACTGACGGTAAACGGTAACTTCGTGTAACTCACGGATAACACACTTCCTCTTTTTTTTTTTTTAGTCAGTGGGAATCCTCATGGACGAACTATCTCCGATAGATAGAACAGATAGAACAGTGTGAGACTTCATGTGAAGCACGACCTGCTCGAACTAAACCTAACCTGCAGTTTTAGATTCCAGGCATTTATTACCTATTGAATTTTTGACTCTTCTGTGGGAATGTAGTCAACTAGTCTTCTTAGCTCATCATTTGGGTGTTGACTTGCTTTTTCAAATAACTTCTCGGCCTTCTTTTTAAGGAAATCTGCGACAGTTTCCCATTCTAAGTCTCTGTGGATTTGTTGGTTTCTTACGAATCACGACATATTCATTGCTGCTCTGGGTAGTTTATTCTCTGTTGCTTAAATCTTCTTTATATGGCTATTGGCTGCATATAAGCCTCTCCTCCTTCTTAGTGGAGACGCTGGAAAGGTTGGTAGAAGGATACATCAGAGAGGTTGCTTCAGCGGCTAGACCACTGCACCCCTGCCAGCATGCATACCAATTAGGTAAGTCAGTTGATTCTGCTCTTCATTCGGTTGTCATTGTTGTCAACCGCATTTTAGACGGACTACATAATAAAGAGTACACACTAGCTGTATTTCTAGATATAAATGGTGCATTCGACAACACTGCGTTTGGAGTGATGCAATCAGCGTTGACCAAGCACGGCGTGGCACCTACTCTCTGTCGGTGGACGGGGTCGCTGCTTAGGGCTCGTAGCAGCATTGCCTGGCTGGGTGTCTCGACCATTGGGGGCACACCAGGAAGAGGATGTCCGCAGGGCGGGGTTCTGTCGCCGCTATTGTGGAATCTTGTCCTGAATGTGCTCCTGGTCGATATAGCGAAGGCTGGGTACGTTGGTGGTGGCCTATGGATGACCTTTTCCTGCTGATTAGAGATAAGGTAATCGTTGTCATTGTGGATCTGATGCAGCAAGCTCTGCGTTTGATTGAGCGATGGTGCCTGGAAAACGAGCTCTCGGTAAATCCTGGTAAAACAGAGATGATTATGATTACCAGGAGGAGAGTGCCGGTCAACATGAGACTTCCTAGTCTGTTTTGAGTTGAGCTCACTCTATCCGAACAAGTTCAATATCTCGGGGTGATATTGGACCGCAAACTCTTGTGGAACAAACACGTCGAATCCCAAACGAATAAGGCTAATGTGATATTTTGGTCTACTCGAAGGGTGCTTGGCAAAGGATGGGACTTCAAACCGCACATTATGCACTGGCTGTATACTGCTGTGGTGAGGCCTATCCTAACCTATGCCTTAATGGTGTGGTGGCCGTCTATGGAGAAGGCCTGCAATCGTATCACGATGACGAAATGCCAGAGGAAAGCTTGTCTAAGTATTACAGGCGCTCTGAGATCTACCCTCACGGCAGCGATGGAGAGTTTGCTAGGTCTTCCACCATTATCCTTCCAATTATATCTGTTTGTGAAGGAGGTTGCTATGAATACAGCTCTCGGAGTCTGGGAACGGGGACAATGGCGTGATGCTGGACTGTTTAAGGGGCACGCGAGGGCTCTCAAAATGGTGGAGGATGTTAACGCATCCATTCCCCATAGAGGGGACCACGCGGGCACAAGTTTTCGCTTTGACGAGCCCTACAGGGTAGTTGTTCCTTGCAGAGATCTATGGTCTTCACCAAACAGGCTTATTTTGCCTGAAGGTCCCACTTGGTTCCCTGATGGCTCTGTGTCATTAACAGGGTCTGGTGCTGCAATTGTGGGACCTCGCTTTAATCGAGCTATCCATCTGGGGATGAACTGCTCCATAGTGCAGGCAGAGCTGTATGCGGTTCTTGTCTGCGCGCTGGAGTGTATTCGCAGGGAATACTCTGGAGAACACATTCATATGTGCTGTGACAGTCAGGGAACACTGAAATCCCTTTCTGATGTGAGAGTTGACTCCTTGTTAGTAGGACAATGCAGGAAAACTCTGCGTGAGCTTGGCTCAGGCAACTTTGTGAAAGTTGTTTGGTGTCCGGCTCATGCGGAGAAACCAGGTAATAAGAAGGCAGATATACTGGCGGTGCAGGGGGCCCGATCAGAGTTTGTTGGTCCGGAACCCGCACTGCCAGTTTGTCGGACATCTGCCAGGAACTTCTTCAGAAGTTGGCTGGACAGGAAGTTTTCCTCGGAATGGAGCACGGGAGTTGGTCTTAGGCAGTCGAGGCTGCTCATTGAGAGACCTTCCTCTGGACCTGAGGTCAGGAGACTCCTCCTGACACTAGAAAGAAGACTGGGTGAAGTCTACTCATTGCTGAGTTGTTTTATCCACTGCATATTTTATATGGTTTTTCCATCTAAGCCCTTAGGAATTTTTTGGACAATATGTCCGCGAACAGGAAGGTTGGTGCGAGCGATGCTCTTCAAATTGAACCGCTTAAGTGTGGTTCTTGTAAAAAATCATTAATAAAAGTTGGTTTTAAATGCAATATTTGCCCCAGTGTATATCATCCAAGATGTGGTTCAAGGTTGAAAATATGCTGTGGAGAAAATTTGATGACTCCATTTTCGAGCCAAAACAACAACTCGAGAAAACAAGTGAAGCAGGCTCTGAAAATCTGCAGATTTCAGGTGTGCCTAGCTATCAGGATCTCCTTCTGAAACTCGTAGAAGAATTAGAATCCAAAAACTCGATTCTGATTGAAAATTCGTCATTATTAAAAGATAAAATCACGTATTTAGAAAATGAGTTATCTGAATTGAAGAAAAGAGTACACATACGAGAGGATACAATAACTACAGATAATATCAATAAGACGAAACATATGCAGAGTAGGATCAACACGGCTACTCCCACGTATGGAAATGGGAATGTCAGTGAACACAAAAATGTGGTTGAAAATGACCGCAAAAAGGAAATTTCTAGTAAACCTAAAGTCACTAAACCGATCACTTTGTCAGACGTAAATAATGCTCTGAAGACAATTGAAAACCCAACTAGTAATAAGGCACATACCACCGAACTTCATCAAAAGGTGAATGAACTCTTATTGAACACGAATTGGCAGACTGTGACACATAAAAAGAACAAAAGGTTTTCTCGACTGGCTTTAGTGGTTGGGAACTTTTCGGGTAAATCTTCCATCGAAGGGAATGAAAAATATGAACCCCTTCTTGTTACGAACCTGGAGCCGGAGACTTCCCCTGAAGAACTTTTGTCCTTTCTGAAATCCAACTTTACTGATGTGAAATGCGAAGCTCTAAAATCAAACTACCCGGAGAGTTACGCATCATTTAAGGTATTGATACCAAAAAGCGAATTTGATAAAGCACTAGATGCATCTTGCTGGCCAAAAAATGTGAGCGTCCATCACTATTTTCAACGTCGAGATCCAAATCCGACGCTAGTATAGTCGATTTTCATTCTACCGAAGTTTCTCAAAATGTTCAGTTGAAAGTTATGCAAATAAACATTCAGTGTATTACCAACAAACTGAACAATCTTGAGGTGTTCCTGTCTGAGGAAGCTGCGGACATCATAAGTGTCGCTGAGCACTGGTGCAGCTATGGAAATATTGGGCTGATGGTGCTTCCAGGATATCGGCAGGCTGACTTCTTCAGGAAGCACGGTGGTACAGTGTTGTTTGTGAAATGCGACATTCAAGTAAAAAATTTGCAGGTATCCAGATATTCGGAGGAATTGAATTTTGAAGTTTGTGGTAAGAAAGTGCTGTGTCGCGGTGTGAAAATGGGGATCATCAGTATTTATAGGCCTCCAACAGGAAATTTCGAAAAATTCCTAGAAGAATTAACTGCTGTTTTGCAATTTTGTAGTAGGTTAGTAGACAACTTATTCGTATGTGGTGACATTAATGTTGACTTTCTAAAACCTGATTGTAATATGAGGAAACTACTTTCTGATGTATTTATCAGCTTCGGTTTGCATGTAACGTCTCAAGATACGACAAAAATATTCACCTATATTTCCGGTAGAACATCATCCTGAAAAGTTGATAACATTTTGAGTAATATTGCCCCGGAATATTGTAAATCGAGGGTAATAGAAGCTAACCTCAGTGATCATAATGTTTTATCAGTGGACTTCAATATTCCAGTAGATCGTTCAAACATTCAACTGACGAATAAAAAATTACGAAAAGCACTGCCGTGAAGGCAGGAGCTTTTGAGCGCTCGTACATGCACCTTGTAGGTAGATTCGCATTCTCCAGTTTTAGAAATCAATTGAATTTTCGACAGCTGTCAAAACAATTCTGAAACTTAGGCGAAACTCCAGACTTCATGTCAGTGCTTCAGCTGATCAATTTTTTTTCGATAATTCTGGACAAAATAATGCTTTAATATATCATTCTCGATTAAGCTACAGAATTTCATCTCGATCGACTCCGTAGTTTCGAATTTATCAAGAAAACTAAATTTCAAATGACCATATTTACGGAACCCCTAGAATAATTCTGCTCATAGATGAACGTCATCACGACAATCTAGAACCACACCTATCCTGAAAGTCCCTAGGCGTTTCCGTTCAAAAGTTACAATTTTCTATGGTTTCTATGGTTCTGGTTATGCGATCTGGACAAAATTTCACATGTAGCTTGAACACATCATTCTCCATTTGAGCGCAAAGTTTCATCTCGATCGAATCCGTAGTTTCGAAGTAATCAGGAGAACAATTTTGAACGGCCATATTCACGGAACCCCTGGTGGAATTCTGCCCATTGACGAACTTAACCGAGGCATTCGGGATCTGAACCCACACTGAAAATTTCAAGTCTCTAGGTTGATCCGTTCGAGAGTTATCGTGCTTACGGACGGACGGCCGGACCGACAGACGCGAATTTTCCGACGGATTCGTCATCAGTGAGTCAAACATAGTCGATTGAGACCAGTTTTGGCTCAAAATTCGAAAAATACAGACATCGTGACGAAATGATATAGCCCTCGTGTAAGTAGTACGAGCGCTCGAAAATATGTCAGATCCTTTACTGAAAATAGAATAACGAATTTTGTGACAAATCTCTCTGTTGTTTGCTCCGATGAAATATATCAGAGCAGTGATGTTGATTCATGTTTTAGAGACTTTTCCTGCGAGGCGCATAGTCTCCCAGAGTAATAACTGGATACCACCAGAGGTAAAGCAGGCAAGTCTTTATTTGAAGAATTAACATTGGTTGTATTCTGAATCGAAGTCTGAACAGTCTTTTGAGATGTATAGGAAATTCAAGAAATTTTATAATAATCTATTGAAAGTAACAAAATCTAACTTTTATGCAAACATAATTGAAAATTCTGTCAACAGAAATAAGAGTGTTGTATTGTAAACCAGGAAACTGGTAGGAAAAATGTGAATCAGAATGTCATGTCGCTTAATTTACATGGAAGTCTTTGTTCTGAGTTTCCTATAATATCTGCAGCCTTTGCTGAATATTTTTCTAAGATAAAAACTGTAAGCCTTCAGCAACACTATGGTAATACTATATCTCTTATCTGCACAACATCTAAATTGGTGTATCATACCTTTAACTTCAATCCAGTTACTATGGAAGAGGTAGAAAATGTTATAAATTCATTAAAAAACAAAAAAAGCACTGGTACTGACTGTATATCTTCACGAATATTGAAAGTCTCTACAGGATACGTTGCAGGTCATCTTGCTCACCTAATAAATCTATCAATATCAACTGGCTTCTTTCCGTCTTCAATCAAGATGAGTACCGTTATTCTTGTACATAAACGTAATGATGTAAATGAAATAGTCAACTACAGACCAATCTCTATCCTTAGTTCTATTTCCAAAGTTATTGAAAAATTGGTATTAAAGCGTATGGTTGATTATTTGGATAAGTTTAATATTATCACAAGTAGTCAACATGGGTTCAGAGCCGGTTACTCAACTGGGACGGCCGCTGTTTCATTTGTTGAAAGTACTTATAAGTGGTTGGATGATGGTCTATGTGTCGCTGGTCTGCTTTTCGACCTATCGCGTGCATTTCATTGCTTCTCTATACCATTTATAATGAATAAGTTATATAACTTAAGATTCAGAGGAATTACCTTAGAGTGGTTGCATAGCTTTCTGGTGGAAAGATCAATGGTCTTCAAAGTGGGTGACTCATATTCGAGCAAATTTAATATCGATATTGGTGTCCCTCAAGAATCGGTATTAGGCCCACTTCTGTTCATATTATTCGTCAATGATTTGCCTGTACATCTCAATCTCTATGAATTAATTAAATTGATTTTATTTGCCAATGATACATCTATTGCCGTAGCATCTAGAAATATTAATGAACTCCTTTCTTGCTGCAGCATACTGATAAGGAGCTTCATGGACTGGTGTAGTGCTAATGCGCTCATAGTGAATGTGGAAAAAACCAAGTTTATTTCTTTTGGAATCAGGGACACTATTCCATTGACCCTCCAGTTGGGAGATGTCAAAATTTCTTCTTCGAAAATCAAGTTCTTGGGAGTTCATCTCGATAGTACTTTGAGATGGTGTGAACACATTCGATTTATTGAGTAAAAAGTTGAATGCATCCTATTATGCCATAAATAAATTAAAAGTGTGTTTACCATCTAAGTCAATTTCAGATGTGTACTACAGTTTGGTATACAGTCATTTACAATTCAACATCTTGTTATGGTGTGCTTCAGTTGACGTAAATAGGATATTTTAAGCCCAAAAAAGGATAGTGCGTCTGATCTTCAATATCGACCCACTTTCCTCCTGTAGAACTCTTCATCAAACATCACATTTTGACGGTCCCTTGTATTTATATTTACACATGTTTGTTGTTTATTAAACGCAATATTGGAAATTTTTTTTCCAATGTCGAAATATCACAACTATTGTACGAGAAACTTCGAGACGCTGTGTGTGCCTCAACATGGGACAACGAAATTTGAACTTTACCCATCTTATAAGGGCATTAAAATTTTCAATAATTTACCAGATGAAATCAAGAGATTGAATGAGTTAAAATTCAAAAAAACTATTAAACGGATATTGATTGAGAAATTTTATTATAGTATAGCGGAATACTTTGCACCAATTCGCAAAAATTTTGTTGGCTTTTTGAGCGCTCGTACTACTCATTAACTGTAGCTAGAGAACCGCGGAGATGTAAACTCGCCATCTACGACCAGAGTGTAGAACAAGTGATGTCATTCAAATATCTACGGGCGACTATAACAAGCAACAGGAATCTGAAAGAGGAAGTGAAATCCCAAACAACAAAGGCATCATTAATATCAGGCTACCTAAGAGATATAATTTGGCGTAATAAACACATGAGTATAAGGAGCAAAGTCAGAATATATAAAACATGCGTGAGATCGATTATGACGTATGCAATAGAGACCAGAGCCGAGAACACAGTAACCAAACGACTTGAGGACAACAGAAATGCGAACACTAAGGTCAATAACAGGACATACGTTAGTTGACCGGAAGAGAAGCGAGGAAATAAGGGAAATGTGTAGGATTCTGGACGTAGTAAGATGGGCAAGAGGCCGAAGAAGAGAATGAAGAGACCATGTGGATAGAATGCCGGATGACAGGTTAGCTAAGATAGCAAAGGAAAAAAAAACCAATACACGTAGACCACCTGGACGACCACCTATAAGATGGTACGAAAGCTGGTCTTCATCATCCCAATAGCGCCTTGGAAAACCATTGATGCAGACACAGGACCTAGTCCTAACGTAAGGGGAAGAAGAAGAAGAAGTACTACTTATTGAGCGCTCGTACTACTTACACGAGGGCTATATCATTTCGTCACGATGTATGTATTTTTCGAATTTTGAGCCGAAAATGGTCTCAATCGACTATGTTCGACTCACTGATGACGAATCCGTCGGAAAATTCGAGTCTGTCCGTCCGGCCGTAAGCACGATAACTCTCGAACGAAACAACCTAGGAACTTGAAATTTTCAGTGTTGGTTCAGTTCCCGAATGCCTCGGTTGAGTTCGTTAATGGGCCAAATTCCACTAGGGGTTCCCTAAATATGGACGTTCAAAGTTTTGTTTCCCTGATTACTTCAAAACTACAGATTTGATCGAGATGAAATTTCGCACTCAAATGGAAAATGAGGTGTTCAAGCTACATGTGAACTTTTGTCCAGATCGCACGACCAGAACCATAGAAACCATAGAAAATTTCAACTCTTGAACGGAAACGCCTAGGGACTTGAAATTTTCAGGATAGGTATGGATCTCGAATGTCGTGATCACGTTCATCTATGAGCAACATTATACAAGGGGTTCCGTAAATACGGTCGTTTGAAATTTTGGATTCGATCGAGATGAAATTTTGTATTTTAATCGAAAATGATATATTGAAGCAATATTTTGTCCAGATCGCATGACCAGAACCATAGAAACCATAGAAAATTGTAACTTTTGAACGAAAAGGCCTAGGAACTTGAAATTTTCAGGGTGGGTTTGGATCACGAATATCGCGGTCACGTTCATCAATGAGCTAAATAAGACTAGGGGTTCCGTAAATATGGCCGTTCAAAATATTTTTTTCCTGATAGTTTCGAAACTACTGATCGGATTGGAATGAAATTATGCACCTAGCTAAGGAATAATGTATTCAAACAACGTGCAAGATTTTGTCCAGATCGCATCATCAAGACCTTAGATACTGTCCAAAATTCTAGCTAATTAGTGAAAAAAAATTGATCAGCTGAAGCACTGACATGAAGTCTGGAGTTTCGCCTAAGTTTAAAAATTTTTTTGACAGCTGTCGAAAATTCCTTTAATTGATTTCTAAAACTGGAAAATGTGAATCTACCTACAAGGTGCATGTACGAGCGCTCAAAAGCTCCTGACTTCACGGCAGTGCTTTTCGTAATTTTTTTAGTAGAACTCGTGTATCATATTAATTTTGATAAGTTTTGTTCATTTTTCCTTTTACTAGGAACTCATTTCATTTGAACTGTGCTATACATTCTCACTTTGTAATGTCGAAGGGATTAATGAAGAGTTATTATTATTATTATCTAGTTTTACTCCTAGATATTTGACTTCATTTTCCCATATTACCTATTCTCCATCTATCTGTAGGTTGGAATTAATTTCAAGTCTCCGCTTCTGTAGTAGAATAGCTTGGCTCGTTTTGCTATTTATTTGAACTTTCCATTTAATGAACCATTCTTCTAAATCTTCTAGTGCTTCTTGCAGTCTTCTGTGTATGACATCTGGTCGGCGATGTCTGAAGGCTATTCCCGTGTCGTCTGCATAAAGGGCTAGCAGATTCCTTGGGTTCTTAGGAATATCGTAGATGTATATGTTGTAGAGCAGAGGACCTAGAACTGATCCTTGGGGCACTCCTGCTCCTACTTGTCTGGTGGTAGATAATGTGTCGTCTATTTTGACATAAATATTCCGGTTCCTCAGGTAGTTTCTTATTATCTTGCAGGTTTTGGTGGTGTAGCCTGCCATCATCATCTTGTAGGCAAGTCCTTCGTGCCAAACTCGGTCGAAGGCTCTCTCGACATCTAATAGCACTAATCCTGTGGCTTGTTGATTCTGAAATCCTTCATTGACATATTCAGTGATCCTTAACAGTTGGAGTTCTGTGGAATGATTTCTTCTGAATCCAAATTGTTCCGGTGGTATCAGATTCAGGGCTTCTGTTTCTTCATTGAGTCTTTTTGCAATGACTCTTTCGACAATTTTTCTAAGGGCTGACAGTAGACTTATCGTCCTGTAGTTGTGTGGGAATTTCCTATCTTTTCCTGGCTTATTGATCACAATAACTTCTGCTGTTTTCCATCTTTCCGGATAATATTCTGTTCTCATCACTGCGTTTGTTATATTGGTAAGCGCTGCTATATTTTTTTTCTGGGCAATATCCGTAACATCGAGTTTGTTACTTTGTCTTTCCCTGGAGCTTTCCTGTTTTTCAATTTCTTGATGATTTCTTTAATTTCCGTTGGTGTTGTTGAGTTTGGGATGGTATCGCCTTCTGGCGGTTCCAACAATCAATTCTTCCATTCCATTCCAACATTCAATTCTTCAATTCCTTCGACTTCTTCTCCTAAGTCTTCATTGTCATCGTCTTCTCTGTAGTTGATTCTGGCTTCTTGTTCTATTGCGTCGACCAGCGCTTCGGCTTTTTTAAGCTTTGAGTAGGCCATTCCATCAACTCCGCGTAGAGGGTGAATCTCGGTTTTCTCGCGTCGTAAGCACTTGCATCTTCCATGCTGAGTGGTCTGGTTCCATCTGTCTGTTCTCAGTTCTCTCAGTGCATTTTTCAGCACTTGACTGTGTTTATTCAGCTCTTGCTTGTCTTCTTCTCTATGTGAAGTTCTTTAGTTCTTCCTAGGTTTTCTATTCCTCTTTATAACCTCTTAAATCTTTTCTGAACAATTTGGTTTTTCATTCATACCTCTTTATACTTCTGGGACGTATTGACGCTGATAGATACACAGGAGAGTACTCAGAAAAGCATGGGTTACCTTATATGTCCGTCATAGAAGCAAATTTTCTGTTATGCACGACAATGCTCGACCGCACAAAGCACAAATAACCAGGCAATATTAGAACGAAGCCGACGTTCAAGTATTGGACTGAACCCCAAGACGTCCGGATCTCAACCCAGTTTGAACAAGTGTGGAATACAAAACTACGAAAAGTACTGCTGTGAAGTCAGGAGCTTTCCAGCGCTCGTACATCCACCTTGTAGGTAGATTCGCATTTTCCAGTTTTAGGAATCAATTGAAGGAATTTTCGAAAGCTGTCAAAAAAATTCTGAAACTTAGGCGAAACTCCAGACTTCATGTCAGTGCTTCAGCTGATCAATTTTTTTTCGATAATTCGCTAGAATTTTTTACGGTATCTATGGTCTTGGTGATGCGATCTGGACAAAAATTCGCACGTAGTTTAAATACATTATTCCTCAGCTAGGTGCAAAAATTTCATTCCAATCAAATCAATAGTTTCGAAATTATCAGGAAAAAATAATTTTGAACGGCCATATTTACGGAACCCCTAGTCTGATTTTGCTCAATGGATGAACGTGACCGCGACATTCGCGATCCAAACCCACCCTGAAAATTGCAAGTTCCTAGGCCTTTCCCTTCGGAAGTTATAATTTTCTATGGCTTCTATGGTTCTGGTCATCCGATCTGGACAAAATGTTGCTTCAATATATCATTCTCGATTAAAATACAAAATTTTATCTCGATCGAATCCGTAGTTTCGAAATTATCGAGAAAACAAACAGACTCGAATTTTCCGACGGATTCGTCATCAGTGAGTCGAACATAGTCGATTGAGACCATTTTCAGCCCAAAATTCGAAAAATACAGACATCGTGACGAAATGATATAGCCCTCGTGTAAGTAGTATGTGCGCTCAAAAAGAAAAGTGAGTCAGGCCCTCTACAGATTTGATCGAGATGAAATTTTGCACTCAAATGGAGAATGAGGTGTTCAAGCTACATGTGAAATTTTTAACGTATGTACATTCATCAATTAAACACCCTGAATAATTGGGTTTTTGAAATTTTTTTTGTTATAAACGGAAGGCCCATATATAAGTTTTATAACAAAACAGTTTTTGAGCGCTAGTACTACTTACACGAGGGCTATATCATTTCGTCACGATGTCTGTATTTTTCGAATTTTGAGCCGAAAACGGTCTCAATCCACTATGTTCGACTCACTGATGACGAATCCGTCGGAAAATTCGAGTCTGTCCGTCAGTCCGGCCGTCCGTATACACGCTAACTCTCGAAATGAGAGACATGTCCCAGAAACTTGAAATTTTCAGGGTAGGTTCGAATCTCGAATGCCGCGGTTAAGTTCGTTATTGGGCAAAATTCGCCGAGGGGTTCCGTGAATATGGCCGCTCGAAATTTTGTTTTTCTGATTAATTCGAAACAACTAATTCGATCGAGGTGAAATTTTGCACTCAGATGGAGAGTTTTGTGCTCAAGCTACACGCAAAATTTTGTCCAGCTAGCATGACCAGAACCATAGAAACCATAGAAAATTATAACTTTG
Organism: Aphidecta obliterata; assembly: GCA_963966015.1. Classification (NCBI taxonomy): domain Eukaryota; kingdom Metazoa; phylum Arthropoda; class Insecta; order Coleoptera; family Coccinellidae; genus Aphidecta; species Aphidecta obliterata. Next base: position 31,376,892 of record OZ014431.1, read on the forward strand.
TAATGGAAAGGCCTAGGGACTTGAAATTTTCAGGATAGGTGTGGATCTCGAATGTCACGGTCACGTCCATCAATGAGCAAATTTATACTACGGGTTCCGTAAATATGGCCGTGTGAAATTCAGTTTTCTTCATAAATTCAAAACTATGGATTTTATCGTGACGAAATTTTGTATGTAAATTGAGAATGATATATTCGAGCTACATTTCTTCCAGATCGCATGATCAGGACCATAGAAACCATGGAAAATCATAACTTTCGAACGGAAAGGCCTAGGGACTTGAAATTTTCAGGATAGGTTCGGATCGCGAATTTCGCGGTTACGTTCATCAATGAGCGAAATTATACTAGGGGTTCCGTAAATATGGCCGTTTGAAATTTGGTTTTCTCGATAAATTCAAAACTATGGATTCGATCGTGAAGAAATTCTGTATTCAAATTGAGAATGATATTTTCGAGCTACATTTTTTCCAGATCGCATGATCAGAACGGAAAGGTCTAGGGACATGAAATTTTCAGGATAGGTTAGGATCGCGAATTTCGTGGCCACGTTTATCAATGAGCAAAATGAGACTAGGGGTTCCGTAAATATAGCTGTTCAAAAGTATTTTTTTTCTGATAATTTCGAAACTCATCATTGGATTGGAATGAAATTTCGCACATAGATGAAGAATAATATATGTATTCAAGCTACGTGGGAAATTTTGTCCAGATCGCATTACCAAGACCATAGATACCATAGAAAATTCTAGCGAATTATCGAAAAAAAAATTGGTCACCTGAAGAACTGACTTGAAGTCTGGATTTTCGCCTTAGTTCGAAAATTTGTTTGACAGCTGTCAAAAATTTGCTCAATTGGCTTCTAAAACTGGAGAATGCGAATCTACCTACAAGGTGAATGAACGAGCGCTCAAAAGCTCCTGCCTTCACGGCAGTGCTTTTCGTAATTTTTTTTTCATCGCAATAATTCAAAAGTTATTTCAAAATAAAAGTTTTTGAATCCAGTACCGAAGACACTCGAGCAAACCCGAGCGCGCGTGACGTCATAATGTTAGTTGTCATTCATTTGACTCATTGCAGTAGATATTTTTTGTTATTCTTGTCAAATTTGTTGTCATTTGTCATTGTTAGATATTCAAATTTATATTGAAAATGTCGAACCTCAAAAGTTATCGTTCTTGTTTTGTACCATTATGTACGAATTCTACAAAAAGAACTCCAGAAAAAAGTTTTCAAAATGTTCCACAAAATGATAAACGTCGAAATGAATGGTTTCAAGCAGTGCACCGTGATAATCCCAAAACAAAATCGAAATTTTGTTGTTGTGAAGATCATTTCGATGTAAGTATTTTTTATCTACTCTGATTGAATAATAAAGTCATTACTCAACTACTTTCGATGGAGTAATGATATATGTAAACAAACACCGTGAGTGTTCTCCCACTCACTCACTCCTATAACTCCCCAATCGAATCTGTAGTTTCAAAGTTATCAGGAGAACAAAATTTTGAACGGCCATATTTACGGAACCCCTGGTGGAATTCTGCCCATTAACAAACTTAACCGAGGCATTTGGGATCTGAACCTACACTGAAAAATTCAAGTCTCTAGGTTGATCCGTTCGAGAGTTATCGTGCCTACGGACGGACGGCCGGACGGACAGACTCAAATTTTCCGACGGATTCGTCATCAGTGAGTTGAACTCTATCGTTTGAGACCATTTTCGGCTCAAAATTCGAAAAATACAGACATCGTGACGAAATGATATAGCCCTCTAGACCAGGCAATAGAGCAGAAAAAGGGTCATTCTGTGACAAAAATAGTAGAAGAAAACCGCGACTGGGGAGTTACGTGGGGTGGTCCGTGGATGTTCAGTGATATGTTTTCGACTCGCAAATATCATTACTTTTCTTGTAATTGCGAAGAAACACCAAAAAAAACGATGTTTTTTTGGTTTTTTGCTTGTAAAATCTGAACCAATGGAGCGGTGCTAATACTTCCAACAGACGAATTGTAGAGAATGAAAAAATGAAAAAAATGAGTGCTAGTGCAACTCAATCGGGTCATCATTACCGGAAGAAAGCCGGAAAAACCGTGAAAATCAGCGTTTTTTCAAATCCTCATAACTCGGCCAATTTCGAAGTTGTAGCGCTGGCTTTCCAAATGAAAGTAGTGGTTAATAGATACTTTATGTGTGCATAACCCAGACGTTGTCCGATAAATGGTTTTTGCGTAATTGCGATTTGAATTATTTAAGGCACTATTTTCCGGAAGAGCTGGATGCGTCGGAAGTAGTCCGATTTCAATTTACAAAACGGATTTTGAAAGAAGAAGTATAGTACTATAAAACGGCAAACTTGATTTTTCGTTAATATGTTGCAAAATAGGTGAAAAATACGTGGAAACATGACCAAAACCGGCTCAGTGCCCCATCTGGGACGGATAGTGGGGGTAGCCGGCAGACGCGGGGAACCAAAATCGCGCTGAGGCCTGGCGCGAATATTTACGTATATACCCCCACTACTTGACTGCAATCGAGCATTCGGCTTATTTTGGTCGTGTTTGCATGCTTTTTTTCACCTATTTTGAAGCATTTTAACGAAAAATCAAGATTGCCTTTTTGTAGTACTATACTTCTTCTTTCAAAATCCGTTTTGTAAATTGAAATCGGACTACTTCCGACGCATCCAGCTCTTCCGGAAAATAGTGCCTTAAATAATTCAAATCGCAATTACGCAAAAACTATTTATCGGACAACGTCCGGGTTATGCACACTCAAAGTTTCTATTGACCACTACTTTCATTTGGAAAGCCAGCGCTACAACTTCGAAATTGGCCGTGTTATGAGGATTTGAAAAAACGCTGATTTTCACGGTTTTTCCGGCTTTCCTCCGGTAATGATGACCCAATTGAGTTGCACTAGCACTCATTTTTTTCATCTTTTCATTCTCTACAATTCGTCTGTTGGAAGTATTAGCACCGCTCCATTGGTTCAGATTTTACAAGCAAAAAACTGAAAAAACATCGTTTTTTTTTTGGTTTCTTCGCAATTACAAGAAAAGTAATGATATTTGCGAGTCGAAAACATATCACTGAACATCCACGGACCACAACGCGTAGCTCCTCACTCGCGGTTTTCTTCTACTATTCTTGTCACGAAAAAATCTCTATTGCCTGGTCTACTCGTGTAAGTTATACGAGCGCTCAAAAAACGACCAGAGCAGATGGTACTTTAGTCCGCTTCCATTCGTTGCTGAGGTTCCTTTTATCCACAGGGTGTGCCGAAGTGAAGGAATAAAACTTTTTATCAATCTGGCACCCCGTATGTGTTGAAATTCAATTGCGAACAGATGTATTTTGACATAACATTATCACCGACTATTAACCTACAATTTAAAAAATTTCGAAAAGCACTGCCGTGAAGGCAGGAGCTTTTGAGCGCTCGTACATGCACCTTGTAGGTAGATTCGCATTTTACAGTTTTAGAAATCGATTGAAGGAATGTTTGACTGCTGTCAAAAAAATCCTGAAACTTAGGCAAAACTCCAGACTTCATGTCGGTTCTTCAGCTGATCAATTTTTTCCGATAATTCGCTAGAATTTTCCACGGTATCTATGGTCTTAGTGATGCGATCTGGACAAAATTTTGCTCGTAGTTTGAATACATTATTCCTGAGCTAGGTGCATAATTTCATTCCAATCCGATCAGTAGTTCCGAAACTATCTGGAAAAAAATATTTTGAACGGCCATATTTACGGAACCCCTTGTCTAATTTTGCTCATTGATGAACGTGACCGCGATATTCGCGATCCAAACCCACCCTGAAAATTTCAAGTTCCTAGGCCTTTCCGTTCAAAAGTTAGAATTTTTTATGGTTTCTATGGTTCTGGTCATGCGATCTGGACAAAATATTGCTTCAATATATCATTCTCGATTAAAATACAAAATTTCATCTCGATCGAATCCGTAGTTTTGAATTTATCGAAAAAACAAAATTTCAAACGACCGTATTTACGAAACCCCTTGTATAATGTTGCTCATAGATGAACGTGATCACGACATTCAAGATCCACACCTATCCTGAAAATTTCAAGTCCCTAGGCATTTCCGTTCAAAAGTTACAATTTTCTATGGTTTCTATGATTCTGGTCATGCGATCTAGAGAAAATTTCGCATGTAGCTGAAACACCTCATTTTCCATCTGAGTGCGAAATTTCATTTCGATCAAATCAGTAGTTTTCAAGTAATCAGGGAAACAAAACTTTGAACGGCCATATTTACGGAACCCCTGGTGGAATTTGGCCCATTAACGAACTTAACCGAGGCATTTGGGATCTGAACCTACACTGAAAATTTCAAGTCTCTAGGTTGATCCGTTCGAGAGTTATCGTGCTGACGGACGGCCGGACGGACAGACTCAAATTTTCCGACGGATTCGTTATCAGTGAGTCGAACATAGTCGATTGAGACCATTTTCGGCTCAAAATTCGAAAAATACAGACATCGTGACGAAATGATATAGCCCTCGTGTAAGTAGTACAAGCGCTCAAAAAATACAAATCAAAATCCGACTAGAGGTTTCCGAGAAATACATATTTGAAATTGTGTCAAATTTCAGGTGGGCCGATTTCATTGCGCCGAAGTGTAATGTATTGTGAGTTTTGTCATTGAACACACAAATAAATATTTATTCAAATTGTATATGTTTCAAATCGAGCCTGCTTCCGTATCTTAGTCATTGTTGCTACGCTGTGTTGAAGATGGCGCAATAAAAACGAAATAATTGTATTTACCAATTCACAACCGGGTCTCCTAACTCGCACAAGCTCTGAAAATCTGAAGCTCTGAGCTTCTGAGGGGTCTCACAGAGACCTAGGAGATTCGGGAATGTCGGGATAAAGACAAAGACTCATCCAATATGTATTACTAGACCAGGCAATAGAGATTTTTCGTGACAAAAATCGTAGAAGGAAACCGCGAGTGGGGGGTTACGTGGGATGGTCTGTGGATGTTCAGTGATATGTTTTCGACTCGCAAATATGATTACTTTTCTTGTAATTGCGAAGAAACACCAAAAAAAGGGTGTTTTTTTTAGTTTTTTGCTTGTAAGATCTGAACCAATGAAGCGGTGCTGATACTTTCCGGAGACGAATTGTAGAGAATGAAAAGACAAAGAAAATGAGTGCAAGTGCAATGCAATCGGTTCATCATTACCGGAGGAAAGCCGGAAAAACCATTAAAATCAGCGTAATTTCAAAACTCCATAACTCGGCCAATTTCGAAGTTGTAGCTATGATTTTCCTGATGAGAGTAGTGGTTAATAGGTACTTTGAGTCTGCACAATCCGAACGTTGTCGAATAGATAGTTTTGCGTAGTTGCTATTGGAATTATTTGAGGCACTAATTTCCGGAAGAGCTGGATGCGTCGGAACTTGTCCGATTTTCATTCACAAAACGAATTTTGAAAGTAAAAGTCTCAATTTTTCTCTCGATTTTCCGTTAAAATGTTGCAAAATAGGTGAAAAAAACGTGCAAACTTGACCAAAATCAGCTGAACGCTCGGTTGAAGTCGGGTAAAAGAGGTATAAATGTAAATTTTCGCGACAAGCCTCAGCGCGTTTTTCATTTCCCCGCGTCGTATTACTACCCCCACTATTCGCCCCAGATGGAGCACTGAGCCGGTTTTGGTCATGTTTCCACGTCTTTTTCACCTATTTGGAAACATTTTAATGAAAAATCAAGATTGAAGTTTTGTAGTACTATACTTCTACTTTCAAAAACAGTTTTGTAAATTAAAATTGGACAACTTCCGAAGCATCCAGCTCTTCCGGAAAATAGTGCCTTAAATAATTCGAATCGCAATAACGCAAAAACGATTTATCCGACAACGTCCGGGTTGTGCACACTTGAAGTGCCTATTAACCACTACTTTCATTCGGAAAGCCAGAGCTACAACTTTATAATTGGCCGAGTTATAAAGTATTGAAAAAACGCTGATTTTTACAGGTTCTTCGGCTTTCCTCCGGTAATGAAGACCCGATTGAGTTGCCTCAGCACTCATTTTCTTCGTATTTTCATCCCTACAATTCGTCTGTTGGAAGTATCAGCACCGCTCTATTGGTTCAGATTTTACAAGCGAAAAACTGAAAAAACACCGTTTTTTTAGGAGTTTCTTCGCAATTACAAGAAAAGTAATAATATTTGCGAGTCGAAAACATATCACTAAATATCCACGGACCACCCCACGTAACTCCCCACTCGCGGTTTTCTTCTACGATTTTTGTCACAGAATGACCCTCTATCTGCTCTATTGCCTGGTCTACGATTGAACGAATTAAAAGCGAAAAGAGAAAACTTTTTTACACCATTGATGGAACTCTCAAAAACTGAAGCAGTTAAATTTGGAATTGAAGCAAAATACTTGAGTCAGGAAAACGAAATGAACCGAAAATGCCAGGAGAACCAGCCATTGGTGGAGCTCATCTTTTTAACTGAAATAAAGAACTAAGAATTGGACAAAATTCCTCGAGTCGAGAAATAAAGAGTTTTACACCCTCCAAAGAGAAGAGGAGAAGAGAATCTACGCGGTGGTACGTTATCTGCCACTAGACGCAGATATTAACATCATCACAGATGATCTCGCCGAGCAAGGCATTACCGACGCGGATGTCATAAGGATGACATCCAACAAAACCAAAATGGCAATACCCTTATTCTTGATGAAAACCCAAAATAAGAAGGTATTCGAAATAAAACAGCTCAACGGTATAAATTGTGTAGTAGAGCCGAAGAAAAAGAGCATTGGACCTGGCCAATGTCATAGATGCCAACGTTACGGACATGCGCAAAGTAAATGCACATTCCCATGGAGATGTGTTAAATGCTCTGGAGCGCACAATAGTAAAGATTGTACGCTAACAAGAGAAAACGAGGAGAGAAATGCCACCTGTGCGCTCTGCGGAAAAGCAGGTCACCCAGCCAGCTACAAAGGATGCAGCGAGTGGAAACTGGTGACCAAAAAGAAGACTGGGACCAAAGCAAGAAAAGAAGAAGAAAAGAAAATGATGCCTACTGTCCAACAAGAACAAAAGGAAGAAGATAAGAAGAAGAAAACGCCACCACTCAAACAAGAGCAGAAGAAAGAAGCCCCAAAAAATGGAAAATCCAAGAAGAGCAGCCAAAAGAAGAAAGAAGAGACCAACAAGAAAGGACCCGAAACCACCGAGGATCTAGATACCTTCACCAAGAATATCATGAGTAAGCTCATGAAATTCCTGGAAATAGAGATGGACAAAAAGTTCCGTAAACTCACTAAACCCAATTAATGGAGCTAGTGACTAACGCAAATAAAAACAGCCTGAAGATTGTCTCATGGAACACAAACGGTCTACGAGCCCTTAGATCTGAAATAGAAGAAATAATATCCGAGAAACAACCAGATATTATAGCAATTCAGGAGACGAGACTATCTACAAGAAATAGAATTTTTTTTTTTTTTTTTTTTTTTTTTTTTTAGTCAGGGGGAATCCTCATGGACGAACTATCTCCGATAGATAGAACAGTGTGAGACTTCGTGTGAAGCACGACCTACTCTAACTAAACCTAACCTGCTGTTTTAGATTCCGGGCATTTATTACCTACTAACCTTTTGACTCTTCTTGTTCGTATCTCTATCACGATCTTTGTCGTGGGATGCTTGTGTTACCTATGAATTTGAATTTCATAGGAGTCTCTTCTTCTGGATGATTTAAATTGAGATTACTCAATTTCTGTTTCTACTTAGTTGATCTCTGGGTCTTTTGTGATAGGTGGGTATCCTAACCACATCTTCTGCGGGGTTGTAGTCAACTAGTCTTCTTAGCTCATCATTTGGGTGTTGACTTGCTTTTTCAAATATCTTCTCGGCCTTCTTTTTTAGGAAATCTGTGACAGTTTCCCATTCTAAGTCTCTGTGGATTTGTTGGTTTCTTACGAACCACGGCATATTCATTGCTGCTCTGAGCAGTTTATTTTCGGTTGCTTGAATCTTCTTTATATGACTATTGGCTGCATTGCAATTGACTTGATCATTCGTAGTTTCGTGCTTTGGTTCATTTGGCTTCTTCTTCCTAGTAGTGGGTAAAGTCTACTCATCGCTGAGTTTGTTTTATCCACTGCATACTTTATATGGTTTTTCCATGTAAGCCCTTTATCTCGTTTTACTCCTAGATATTTGACTTCATTTTCCCATTTTATCTCTTCTCCATCTATCTGTAGGTTGGAATTAATTTCAAGTCTCCGCTTCTGTAGTAGAATAGCTTGGCTCTTTTTGCTATTTATTTGAATTTTCCATTTGATGAACCATTCTTCTAAATCTTCTAGTGCTTCTTGCAGTCTTCTGTGTATGACATCTGGTCGGCGATGTCTGAAGGCTATTCCCGTGTCGTCTGCATAAAGGGCTAGCAGATTCCTTGGGTTCTTAGGAATATCGTAGATATATATGTTGTAAAGCAGAGGTCCCAGAGCTGATCCTTGGGGCACTCCTGCTTCTACTTGTCTGGTGGTAGATAATGTGTCGTCTATTTTGACATAAAAATTCCGGTTCCTCAGGTAGTTTCTTATTATCTTGCAGGTTTTGGTGGTGTAGCCTGCCATCATCATCTTGTAGGCAAGTCCTTCGTGCCAAACTCGGTCGAAGGCTCTCTCGACATCTAATAGCACTAATCCAGTGGCTTGTTTATTCTGAAATCCTTCAGTGACATATTCAGTGATCCTTAACAGTTGAAGTTCTGTGGAATGATTTCTTCTGAATCCAAATTGTTCCGGTGGTATCAGATTCAGCGCTTCTGTTTCTTCATTGAGTCTTTTTGCAATGACTCTTTCGACAATTTTTCCAAGTGCTGACAGTAGACTTATCGGCCTGTAGTTTTGTGGGAATTTTCTATCTTTTCCTGGCTTATTGAACACAATAACTTCTGCTGTTTTCCATCTTTCCGGATAGTATTCTGTTCTCATCACTGCGTTTGCTATATTGGTTAGCGCTGCTATTCCTTTTCTGGGCAATTTCCGTAACATAAAGTTTGTTACTTTGTCTTTTCCTGGAGCTTTTCTGTTTTTCAGTTTCTTTATGATTTCTTTAATTTCCGTTGGTGTTGTTGGGTTTGGGATGGTATCGCCTTCCGGCGGTTCCAACATCAATTCTTCATTTTCTTCGACTTCTTCTTCTAAATCTTCATTGTCATCGTCTTCTCTGTAGTTGATTCTGGCTTCTCGTTCTATCGCGTCGACCAGTGCTTCGGCTTTTTCAAGCTTTGAGTAGGCCATCCCATTAGCTCCGTGTAGAGGGGGAATTTCGGTTTTCTCGCGTCGTAAGCACTTTTGCATCTTCCATGCTGAGTGGTCTATGGTGTTTAGCTCTCTAACTCTTTGGTTCCATCTGTCTGTTCTCAGTTCTCTCAGTGCATTTTTCAGCACTTGACTGTGTTTATTCAGCTCTTTCTTGTCTTCTTCTCGATGTGAAGTTCTGTAGTTCTTCCTGAGTTTTCTATTCCTCTTTATAAGCTCTTTTATTGCTTTTGGGGTTTCACCATGTGAATGTTTCGGGGCTGGCCTTTCGATTCTTCTGGTACTTTCCTCGTAGGCTTCTTTTATTCGGGTTTCTAATTTTTCAACTTCATCTTCTAGTTCTTCAGGGGTTCTTATCTGTGGAATTTCTGTAATTTTCTCCTGGAGTATTTCGCTGTACTTTTGCCAGTCTGTGAAGTCTTTCGTTTGAAGTTCTTCTGTTATCGGTCTGCGTCCCAATCTGAGTTCTATTGGGTTGTGGTCTGATGTGCCCTCTTCTATAGTATCAAGTGTGAAATCTTGGGTAATATCTTTCATTATGACGATATCTAATACGTCCGGTAGGCCATTACTTCTGGGCAGGTAGGTCGGAATTTCAGGTCCTAATACTATGGCATTTAGTTTTTCGGCGTACTTCTTAAGCTTCTTCCCATTTTGGTTTTCAGTTCTGCTATTCCATTCTCTTGACTTGCAGTTCATATCACCAATAATGATTTTCGGGTAGTTTCCTTCAAGCATCTTCTTCAGATCTTCCTCTATTAAGTCGTTTTGGGGTGGTTTGTAGGCTGACGTAATTTTCATTTGTCCTCGATTCGTATTTACTATAATCGAGACGGCTTCTATTTGCCCATTATTCAGTACATCGTCAAAATAGTGGTCGATGTTCCTCTTGACTATTAGGGCTACGCCCCCTCCTGTACAATTTCTGTCATTTCTGTATATTTCATGGTCGGGAAATGAAATTCTATTTCTTGTAGATAGTCTCGTCTCCTGAATTGCTATAATATCCGGTTGTTTCTCGGATATTATTTCTTCTATTTCAGATCTACGGGCTCGTAGACCGTTTGTGTTCCATGAGACAATCTTCAGGCTGTTTTTATTTGCGTTAGTCACTAGCTCCATTAATTGGGTTTAGTGAGTTTACGGAACTTTTTGTCCATCTCTATTTCCAGGAATTTCATGAGCTTACTCATGATATTCTTGGTGAAGGTATCTAGATCCTAGGTGGTTTCGGGTCCTTTCTTGTTGGTCTCTTCTTTCTTCTTTTGGCTGCTCTTCTTGGATTTTCCATTTTTTGGGGCTTCTTTCTTCTGCTCTTGTTTGAGTGGTGGCGTTTTCTTCTTCTTATCTTCTTCCTTTTGTTCTTGTTGGACAGTAGGCATCATTTTCTTTTCTTCTT